>JAOEGS010000795.1:0-32448 GCA_025447755.1 Corythornis vintsioides | reverse complement strand
AGTCTAAAACTGTTCTTATTTCAGCCCACAAGTTTTACTTTTTTTTTTTTTCTGGTTTCTTCCCATCTCACCAAGGTTGGGTGTCAGGGTAGGGAACCTTAAAGCCATTGTGTGGTGCTTAGATGCTGGCTGGGTTTAAACCATGATGGGGCAATTATACAATGAAACTAATGGATGGGCTTTGTTCTGTCCTTATCTTTCAAAAGTGTTGAACTTTAATTTTTAGCATATGTATTTGGTCTTTAGAAAGTACTAAGTTTATTCACCAGTCAAAGAAAGGAATAGAATTTTCTATGAATTAAAACAACTGTACAACTGCAAATATAGTATGGAGGTTTGCATGAAAATAAGGTTGGGGTTTTTTTCCAGCCTTGAAGTTAACTTGCTACAGCTTGTTCTAGTTTATTTCCCAGAGAGATTTAATCAAAATTCTGTATTTCCTGTTGGCTGACATAAAGTGTCTTCCTCTTCAACACATACCTCCTTTTCAGATTCAGCTCTTACTAGATGTCAGCTGTTAGATGGAATTTGTGTTGTCAGGATCTTTCCTTGATGTCTTTTTTTCTCTTTTAAATTACATTAAGTCATGGGATAGATTGCATTTACCATGCCATCACACTTACTCTCTCAGTTACAGTGGGAGACAAAAATAGGTACTAACTTAAAAAATAAGATGGGATAAATTACTAATTTCTGAATATTGACAAAGTAATAAGCTTTGACAATAAGGCTCAAAATAACAAGCTTTATTCATTCTATCTATCAAGCACCATAGTCAAAACAAGAAAAAACCCTACCATTTCTGTAATAAACAGAGTCATTGTAAGTTTAAAAACTAATATTTAAAAATGAAATTCTGGTCTTCCATTGCTTCCCTGAAACAGCAGAATGGTTTTGAAATCAGCAAATTGACAACCTGAAGCCAGAGAAACTCGGATTAAATAGGGTTAGGACTGGAACAGGAATTGTACTGCTGAAACTGTTCTGATTTGCTCATCCCTAAAAATATCCTTGTGGAACTTGGTATAATAAATGTTGGACTGTAGGGTAAGAATAACATTGATTTTCTTCATCTTCTTTGGAAGCTGCCTGATCAGAGAGATCCTGTGAGTGTAAGGGGAATTTCGAGTTAGGCTACTTTTATAGATACACATGCATGTGTATGTTTTCCAAAATGTTAGCTGTTGCAAAAATGATAATTTTATAAAGCAATGCTAGACTTGTGTACAAAGTGTAGGCATATTAATAATGAAAATAAAATATTTAATAGGGGAGCTTTGGTTGCAAATGATAAAACTATATGTATTTCTTTAAGCTTACCCTCTCTTAAGGTATCTGTAGACCTTTTTAACTGTATGGTCTCTGTGCACCTATTTTCATCATTCAGAGTATTTACTAATGTGGATTTTGTAGCTAGGAGTGCTGGCTGAGTGGTGAGAAAGATGATTTAATACTGCCCACAGCTGCCTTACCAGAGGATACAGATGTTCTGCAGAAGTGCACAGCAATATGACAAGGGTCACTGGGCACAAGTTGGAACAAGGGAAATTCCAGCTAGATGTTGGGATTTAATTTTTTTTTATACCACAAGGATGGTAAATACTGGAACAGTTTATCCTGAGATGTTAAGGAACCTATGTCCTTAGAGCAGTTCAAGACTCAGCTAGGTGTGGTCCTAAGCAACCTGCTCTGATTAGGTTTCCTTTGAGCAGGGGCTTGGACAAGGTGGCCTACAGAAGCCCCTTCCATCCTAAATTATTCCACGATTCTATGGTTGTGGTAGTTTCAGAACTGTGTCTTGTTTATTCTACTGCATAGAAACTACTATTTTTAAATGTTTCCCATTTTAAGCTATATTTGGTTTTGAGCCAAACAACTAGTATTTCTCCACTTTTGGGAGCCAAAGTAAATACCAAAGTATAAAATAACAAAAAAAAAAACAAACCAAAACAAAAAATTTGCAGTGTTAGATTATCATTGAAAATTTGCCTGGTGGTACTGTGACACCAGATTTAGAAAATGAAAGAGCTGCTGTGAATGATTTGAATAAATGAGGTTGTGATCACAAATAGATGGTGCTAATATATTTTCTTAAGGCATGCTTCATTTGTCCAGCGCTGTGGGATGCAGTGCTGGGTCTTGCCTTCATGCCCTCTAAAATCTTTGAAATAGTGAAAAACAAATAGTTTCAATATAAGGGAAAAGGATTTCTGATGACCAAGCCCCATTTGCTGTAATAAAGTACAGCTGTATTTACCCTCTGGTTTTGTAGGGCAGAGGACAATGCTTTTTACTCCATGGATAAAAACAAAAGTTAGGGCTGTATTTGATCATGAGAGACCATACACAAAGAGAACAAGCAGAATCATTGAATAAGTGAAATAAAGTAACATCTTGCCTAGTTTTTCTATTGCAGAGCCTTCAGTGAAACAGGCAAACTCATCAAAATGTAAGTTGTGAAGATTAATTTATTTCAGAACAAAAATTGGTTCCTTTTTTTTTTCATTTGTGCTTCATCCTTGAAGTTTGTTGTTCTATTAGCACCTTGAGGTTCCTTCTACGTTCATTAATTACTAGTTTATAAATTATCAACCAGCTGTTGACATATCTTCTTAAGCTGGAGAGAAAAATAGAGTGCTCTTCAGCTGAAAATACTTTGACAGGGCCAAGATATATTTTAGGGTTTGGGCAGAAACAGAAATAAGCCAGTTAATTCACATTCCTGTCACCTCATCACCCAAGTTCTCTCATGTTCCTTGAAACAGAGGAAAATCAAACCAGCTGGCAATTTTAACTAACTCCACATCTTTTGTTACCAGCAATGTTGTAATGATACAGTGGGGCATAGGACACAGAATTTCAAAAGCTTCAATTCTCTGAAACAAAACTCTTTTGTTTCTTCTCTTGGGAAGCAAAGACCAGGTGGTTTTATTTGCTTTTATAGGTTGGTAATACTGTGCCCAACACTGAGTTACTGGACAAATTTTGCTTTAATGAAACTACTCTGGTGAACCATTTCTGTTTATCTCCTTCTCTGCAGTTATTAAATAGCAAAGGAATTACATAAATATATTCTTAATAGTTAGTGTTTTGTATTTTCAGACTGCTTTGCAATGCTGGTATTTTAGAGGGCTAACAGACCTACACCAAAGGGCTTTGAGTGAACTTCTGCTGTCAAGTAAAAACTGAAAATCCATTTTCTCTGATTGTGTTGTAGCTCAATATGAACCACCAGTGAGAACTAGCAAGTATGAATATGTGACAGTAGCAGCACTTATGAATTCTGCCATCTGTTACTCCATGATTAATCAGAATGATTAAAAGTTCACATAATCCCTGGTGGATCCAAAGCTTGAAAAATAAGTGTCCATATGAATATTTGGTATATTATTTTCCATAGTTGCTTTCACATCTTAAATATATTAATTTCAGTTAGGTAATTTAGAGTTAAATTTTTCTGAAGTTTGAATGTTTATTTGGCTCCTGTTGCTTATACATGACCATTTATATTTTCCAGCTAGCCAAACTAGAATGCTCCCAGCTGGATTTTTCAGACAGTTTGTAGCTATTTGTTTTGAAGAGTTATCAGTGGCTGGTTCCTTTAAGATACAGCTACTTTATTAAGTTGCTTTTAAAAACCTTTCCACTTATAGGCAGAGTCCTTTCCCTAGAGTGATTCTAACACTGCAAGTGGCCTGAGGCACTTAATGTAGAGCTTTCACCTCAGTTAAGCTGTGCAAGCATTGTCCTGCTGTGCATGGTTTTGGCCATCCACTGACTTTTGTTATAGACAATACTTGCAGATCAGTGTGGAATTTCTGTTGGCAAGCATGGAGGGAAAGATTGTATTTCAGAGGTAGCTATGGGCCCCAGAATCTTCCATTTTGAGATGGCCTCAGTGTAAAAGAACTACTCTACAAATTTAAATGCTTCAGAAATGAGCATTAACACATGCCAAAAGCTGATACAAGTAAATATGAGTTAGGAAAATTCAGCCCTACCTTGTTCTGTGCCTGGAAGTGCTCCCTTGTGTTTTCCAGGTGTTTTCAGAATTTATTTGTGTTGTAATTAGAGGGTGTCCAGTTTATTAATCAATTCTTCCATCAAGGAGACAGGGGGAAAAGTATTCTAAAATCATAATATGATTTTCTCAAAATTAAATACATTCTTATCATAGTATCATATCAGTCAAGTTCCTGTGACTTCCTCTGTCCATTCAATCGTATTTCATGAATGTTTATCTGAGTGGTGGCAAAGATAGGGATGTTACTTAGGATGGAATACACTGCTTTCCTTGTTCAAAATACTGTGAGATCAACACAAACGAAATCTATTTTGTTAATGTGCTTCTGAGAGCAGTCCCCATTTGCCAATCTAATTGATATGAAATCCTTTATATCTGCAATGTAGGCTTGTCTTCAGGCTGGTCTGGTCTTGACTAGACTGGCAGTGTCTGTGCAGTATGTAGTGTTGTGCAGTCCTCAGCTGGCTGCAAAGGTTCCTCTGTCTGATGTGCACTCCCCTTATAATTTCATCCACTCCAAGGATTCCAAGTGACCACATGGACATTTCTCACAGGCTTCAACATGAGTTGCATTTTGTGATGTTTTCATGGGAGGCTTTTTTGCTCGTTTTTAATTCTGACCAGTGTGGTAGAGTTGTGCTTACAATCTTCTGTACAAAGCTGCTGTTTTGGTTTAGATTCTTGAATCTTGATTTAGATGCTTGAATGTGTTCATAAGGGTCCAGGTCTTCTTCAAACTCATGTGAACTCCTTGAATCTGTAACATTTTAACTTGTATTTTTAAAATTCTATAAGAACTATAGGGAAGGCATACTAGGAGACCCATGTGGATGAGCAAGGAGCTTCTGAAGAAGCTTTCAGGGAAAAAAAAAAAGCATACAGTTCATGGAAAAAAGGACTTGTTAGTTGGGAGAATTATAGAGGGGTAGTCAAGGCATGTAGGAAGGCAACAAGGAAGGCCAAAACCCTCTTAGAGCTTAAATTGGCAAGTAAAGCAAAAGAGAATAAAAAGAGCTTCTTTAAATATTTAAGTGCTATAAAGAAGAATAAGGAAAGTGTGGGGCCACTGCTGAATGAGGCAGCAGTCTTGATAACTGAGGATGCAGAGAAGGCAGAGTTGCTGAACACCTTCTTTGCTTCAGTCTTTTCTTCTAAGACCAGCCCCTGTGAACTCCAGTCCTTGATTGAAGTGGGGAAAGCCTGGGGGAGGGATGACTCTCCACTGGTCAATGAAGACTGGGTTAAGGACCAGTTACATAAGTTGAATATACATAAATCCATGGGCCCTGATGAGATGCACCTAAGAGTGAATTGGCTGATGTTATTGCCCTACCACTCTCCATCATTTTTGCAAAATCATGGCACATGGGAGAGGTGCTGGAGGGCTGGAGGAACGCCAGTGTCACTCTGGTCTTCACAAAGGGTAAGAAGGAGATCCCTGAAAATTGTAGACCAGTCAGTCTTACCTCCATCCCTGGAAAAATAATGGAGAGGCTCATTCTGGAGGTCATCTCTAGGCACATGCAAGAGAAGAGGGTTATCAGGAGTAGTCAGCATGGATTTACCAAGGGGAAGTCATGCTTGACTGATCTAAAAGCCATCTATGGTATTGTAACTGGATGGATAGATACAGGAAGACCAGTGGATGTGTCTATCTTGACCTTAGCAAGTCTTTTGACACAGTCTCCCATACCATCCTTGTGGAGAAGCTCATGAAGTATGGGATAGAAGAGCAGATAGCAGAATGGATTAGTAACTGGTTGGACAATAGAGAATCAACAAATCCCTGTTGCTATGATAGCACAGATGGTAGAAGAGAGTACATGATTCAGTGTAGTGGTCTTTCCTACCCTGGGCAATGAGAGAGCAGATCATCATGCCTTTAAGAACACCTCACCTGAGAGAACATGACTGCTTCCACTCAACTCATTTAATATGAGCTGAGTGATCTTCAGATAGAAATTAGGAAATGTTGAAATAAGATTCAAGATCAATAAAATGTAGTAATAAGAGAAATAACAACAAACTAACAAAGAGATGCGTTGCTTTTTCTTCTATTTTATTTTTCTCTAAATTAACACTAAAATGTATTGGTACAGAGATAAGCAGAAGATAAAACCTCCTGTGTAAACTGATTTTTCTGTAGCATACCAACTCCCATGGATTTCTTGTGAAATTTTCAACTTCTTGTTCAGACCAGTTTTGACATCTGGTAGAAAAAAATGTCAGCGTTGGCCTTGGTTGTTCCACTTCTGGCCATATACTTCCAGAAATCAGTCAGACTCTGATAGTTATTGTTTTACCAGTTAAAACTCATCCCTTAATTTCAGTGATTCTGGAATGCAGACAGCCCACGGAAGGGAATGTGGTTTAGTCATTCAAAGTATGGCATCTATGCTGTTTCTTTAATGCAATTATATTACTTTAAAAATGTGCACTAAGAAACTAGAAAATGATATTTTTGTCCTAACAGCCAAAAAAAAAAAAAAAAAAATTTGTCACATATTTATTTTAAACTATTTACTATTTATCCTCTGCCATTATTTTGTAGTTTTATTATTGGTAAACCTTTGTATTTTTTACTTTTTTTAAACAAAAATTATTTTTTTAAACAAACCAAAACTTTAATTTGCAAGTTATAGCTAATACTATTATAACTATTGCATTTTTCCCAATTTCTTCATAGTTTTCTACTACTGCAATTGTAGAAAATATTACAGCTAATGACAATAATAAACTAATGGAAAAGCAGACATGATGGAAACTGCAGGTTTATATGACTACGTTTACTTTTTTTTAATACATTTGTTTTCCAGGAGATAGCACATTTAAGCAATTGTTCAGTTGGTCATGACTAGCAAATGAAACAGTCTTGTATTGTTATATTGTCGTATTCCAGTAGTAAATGTTTTATTACAAGATAATACATTCTGATCTTCTCTTTTTTGACTCCTTCCCCAGTGAAAAGGCAGAGTCTGAAAGTTCAGATCAACGCAACTGATGACTCGGTTTGCATGAGGTTTCTTCGACCAAGTCAAAACACCAAATTAGAAGGTTTTGTCTTGGGCTATGGCAGCAGCTTCTTTTCTAATCAGTACATCCCTTTACCTGCAGAAGGAAAAACCTCCATAACAGAACTTGGTAAGGCATATTTGCTTTGCATGCTACTGTTGTCATAAATTGTAAGAAGAGAGTGAGGAGTATATGAACCTTTGGGTCCCTTTTCTTTTTTTTTTTTTTTTGCTTTTCCTGGATATTTACTCAGGTTTTATTTGAGTTTGCTTAAAGTTGTCTCCAAGAAATGTTGATGAAAGTGGAATTAGGAGATTCTTCAAGGAGAACAAATAGTTGTTGTTTGGAAAATTTTGCTTCTGGTATTTGTTTTGAGGATTTTCATTGTACTAAGAGATTGTACTATACTGACCACATCAAATAGGATGATTTGCCTTAAGCTTCATTTGCAAAGTAGAATACAACTGCACGTTTCTAACAAATAGTACAAAATTAATTTCATTTTCAGTTCCTAAAACTACTGCAGAGTTGGGACATGCTTTGGCCTTTCTTTTCTGAGAGCTGGATTGTACAGTGTAAAAGGAGTACTGTGTGAGAGGAGAAAGTTGTGACATTCCTGATTTATAAGAATGGTAAAAAGTGATGAGTGAATTTTGCATTTATATAGGGAAGAATTCCAGTATCATCTTAAACACATTTTAAAAGTATTAATTCAGGAATGCCTGCTAGAGCAGTTCCTAGCTGTAAGACATGACTGTGTAGTTCCTTATATCAGATCAATTCCCAGAAATATGCAGATGTATTGACCACCTGGTTTTCAAAATGCCAAATTATGTGAACATTACTTCACAAGTATGTTGCTTCTTAATAACTTTCCTAAAAAGCCAGATTTTTATTGTTAATATTAGCTGAACCTAGTGGACTGGAAGAAGTCAGCAGCTGTGCATTCAGCTAAGCAAGTGGACTAAACAGCAGCCATTCATTCACAGCATCCCTTTCCTCCCCCTTCTCCATCTTTTCCTGTTCTTGTTACACCACAATATTTTTGATTCTTCCCTTTCTTTGGCTTTGGTCTTTACCCTTAACAACCTCCCATAGCAAGTCTGTAGCAATCCCTAAATTCAGGTAAGGGAATTGTAGTTTGAAGATAAAATAATACTTCTGTATTCAATTTCTCTATCTGCTGGTCCATGAATTCTAATGATGCATTGTAACATTTTACTTTAAAAATTATTGTTTAGTTCTTCTTACATTGTTTTGCTTTCAACTGCTTTACTGTATTGGCTGAACCCTGAATGGAATTAATGGATTTGTGTCCAGATACTTGAACATAAATTATGTACTATCATATTTTTACTAAATAAAGTTCATACAAAATAATAAATATTTAGCTGTAAAAAGGACTGTGTATATGGTGATCTGATCTGCTTTTGCTTGAGGTAATTTATTTTAGAAATGCACTTGTCTTTTAAAATATATTTCAGTGTAAATAATTGATATATTCTGTGAATCATAATGACACAATCTGAACCCCATATTTTTGATGGGTCTGACAGTCTTCTTCCACCTGTCTACCTCTTATTTGATCAATCAGATTAATTTATCCCTTAATCATTAAGATGAATTAGTACAAGCCAAAATATATTTTTATTTAGGTTTCAATATTTCACAATATTTTCCTTTTTTTCCTGCTGTGTTACATAGCTCTCCCCATAGACATGGATCTGTAGAGTGGTTTATGCATATAATAGGGTACATAAAGGAAAACAGACCATCACAAATAGTCCTTGAAACAGTAAAGATTAATACATAGGTGAAGCAATGTTTTAAGCCCCTGAAAAGAACTGATTTGTAGCATCAGATGATTTCCATGTTGTGATGATCACTGATAGATACATTTCTCAGCAAGAGGACTGTATCAGTGGCATGAATGCACAGCAGAAAATTAGGAATAAAGTACTGAGGAAAATAAATTATTTTAAAGTGTCATTTCTGTTTTTAGATCTCAAGGTGAAAAATGTCCAGTGATTGCACAGATCCCAGAACTGACATCTGATGTCAAGAGTAAGGGAAAAAATCTTCTTTCTGAAGATGAATTCCCCAAAGTAAAATCACCATCTCAACATTGTTTTAATCAAAGCACTTATTATTTTAAGCTGCAGGGTGATGTTATCTTGCATTCACTGCCAGAAACATGAACATATCTGAAATTGTGGCCTCTTAGTATGCGTGCTTGTGTCATACAAATTGCATCAGATGGCTCTGAAATGTGTTAGAGTTGGTGTAAAACTTAGTTTATTTCATTTCACTATTTCCTATGAAGTTTGGTATTTCCAGAAGTTTTCCAAGCTGGTTCACAACAGACACCCAGATAGTGATGACTCTGCATCCTTTAGAATGGCTGCAGTTCTTGTGTATGTTAAAATAAACTTAGACCATTCAGGTAAGGTGTCAAGGGTTAGAGCAGAGCTGGCTAGTAGACAAATGGCAGATCAGTTTTTTACTGAGAAGCTGCTTACAGGAGGAAAACTAAAGTGTATAGTCAGAAACAGAATACAGAAGATGAAGGAAAAGTTCCTCCAGCTCCTGTCAGAAGAGTAAATATCTCTGGTTGTGCTCTCCAGGCTTTGACCTTTTCTTACTTTACAGGTTTTACTTTTCCGTTTTGCCCTCATTGCTTCCTTTTCATTTGGGTTTTCATTCCTCTCCACTTTCCAAGTAATGTTTGCACTGAAATGGTGCATGTATGTTCTGCCATGTTCATCTGTTTGTTCTGTCCCAGTCAAAAACAATTACCAAACCTTTGGTACATGGGTGTAGTATTTTTCCTAAGGGCTAGAATATATCTGAATGGTTGGTGAATAAACCTTAAAACAAACATGCCTAAAGATGACAATCATTAGATAATGTGTCAAGCATTCACTGAGTACTGGACCTCTTCTTATTAATCTAATAAGAATCATTTTCTCAGATAAATAACACATCTGTACTAATTGCTTCTTTCTTAATTTACAGATGCAGAGCCAAGGTATTTGATTTCAGTGAGACCAGCACGCAATTCAAATAACAAGAAGTCTTGTTCAGGTATTTTACCTCTATTTCATCTCTTTCTTAAACTAGGTACAAGAAGACAGAATCTTTTACTGGGTTTCTCTGAAAAAAATATTTTTAATTGTAAGTGTCTGAACCCATGTTCAAAAGGCATGAAAAGAAATTTACTCAGATTTGTTTCAGGACAGTGAAAAATATCCACCACTTAGATCAGTGTCTTATAAAGTTTTAGGGAATTTGTGGTCACTTGTACAGTTTGAGGGGGTACAAATTCTTTACATTTCTGATATATGTAATGAATGTATGAATTTCCTTTGATTCATCATCTTTCAAACACCAAAGATTCTTCTTGAGCTTATCGTGATTCATAAACTACAGCTTCAAAATATTTACTCTTGATCATTTCATTTCCATTTATTACCTTTTAAATGTTATTTTATGTTCTTTGTTCAAATGAGAGTTATGCTGCTTCATTCAGATACTTCAGAGAAGTTTAGTATCGTGCAAAAGCTGAACATTTTCAATGTATTAGGTGGTTTGAAGAGAAAAATACCCCACATACAGACACTGACTCAGATCTACCTATGGTTAAATGCAAAATATCTTTTGTAAGTTTAATTGTATTCTTCACAAAGAATGCTGTAGAAATTATTAGTTATCTATAGACTTAATTGCAGCATTACTAAGAAACCTGACAAAAAGTTACTATTTCCATCATGTGTAAAGAGAAATTTCCTAATGTCTTGAACTCTATGTAACACCTTCCATGAAGTGGTCCAAGACAGACAGAGATTTTAAGTTAATTTTTGTATAGTTTATTCTTATACTATGCATAGTAAAATCACTCACTGTTCTTTTCAAAAGCTAGGTTTAATTGGGACATAAACTGAAAAAAAAAAAAAAAGGAGAAATAATATGCCAAAAGTGAAAAAAAAGTCCAGTAAACAAAATTAATTCTTATCCACCAAATAATAGCAAGAGTTCCAACAAACAGATCACAGGCACTGTCTCAGCCCTCTTTTTTAAAATAATACATTAGAAATGGTGACCATTAATAGAGAGAATTGTTGCACATTTCCCTTCAAGTTTAGAAGTCTTAGTGTGATTATCCAACTGCATAAAATTTTCAATGCATAATGCAGGAGAGAGAAACTAAATTGTAATTGAATTATATTTTTCTAATGTAGGTCGGAACAAGACTCAAAAGCCTCTGCAGCTGGTAGTTGGCACTCTCACCCCAACCTCTGTGTTCCTCTCTTGGGGCATCCTAGTTAACCCTCAACATGACTGGACAGCAACAAGTAACTGTGCTAGTGACAGGTGAGATGATTTTTATTTTTTTTTATGATGATAATGATTTAATTCTATGAAGTTATCTGGTATGGCTGAAAATAGTTTAACAGAGGAAATTAAAAAGTTGAAGTGAAGTAAGTTTTCTTATTTACTTTAACAATCCACAAGTCTTTACTTGTCTTCAGTGCAAATTTAGTCAGATGTTTACAAGCTGACAAATCTTGCTATTTCACACTGGATCCTTTGTTCTTAAACCAATGGCATTAGTTCTATCTTCATTTGTATCTGAATAAACTGAAAGAAACTTTGTTTAAACATAGGATTAAACATAGGATTTCTTACCTCCCAAAAGTATTGGACTAACCCTTTTCAAGCTTCAAAAATTGCTCATGAACAAATTTGGATCTTTATCACCTGTCAGGGAGTAACAAGATGTCCAGAGGTCTTTTCCCACACCTTTCATTCTGTGATGCTGTAATATTAGATGTCTAACCATGTAATTTAATAGGATGTTTTCAGTAGAAATAAAAGTTGATTTAGGCTTAGATTTTGTTCTCTCAATCAAGAAAGTAGCAAATAATTTCTACAGTCAGAAATCAAATACATGAGCTGATCATGGAGGAGCCATGAGTGTTCTGCCCACCTAATGATTTTAGCACCATTTTTACCATGTGACATCTTCTCTATGTGCTGTGCCAGCACCAAAGATATAGCACCAGTTGTGCAGTGGGAAGAATACTTCATTCCAGAACCCAGAACACTAGGCTTTCCTCTCAGACTATTCTTGTTGGACTCAAAGTTTGAACAAATTCTTTAACATAGTATGTAATGTTTTCCACTTAGTGATGTGTGTCTTGCTATGTATTTGCTGCTCTAGTATGAGACACTTGCTTTTACCATATCTTTGTGTCAAATAGTGGTATGCATCTCACAAAATTCTGGTTCTTTAGTTAATGTTGTTTAGTCCAGTTAGTTTATTTTGTTCAGGTGGTTACTTTTAATGTGCTCTCCATTTCAGTTAAATGTTGTCAGTCTATACTAGAGTACTGCCTATTTCCTTTTTGCCCCCCTAAGAGAACTTGCTAGAGTTGTATTGTTCACTCAGTTTAAATATCTTCCTGTACTTCAACTCTAAAGATACACTGAAACTTACAAGTAGTTCATTTAAAAACAGTTAAATCAAATTACAAATGGTCAAATCAAAATATGAGTATATATAAAGCAGATTTCTATTTTGCAACCAAGCAATATAGTTAAATGAAGTTATTGAAGAAAAAAAAAAAATCACTTAGGTGGTGTTCTTATTTTACTTACCTTTCCTGGACCAAAATGCTTATGTTCTATATAAATGGAGAGAACGTTTCTCCTTGTGACCATGGTGTGTATTCCTAGAATTCTGAGCAGAGACTGGATGCAAATATATTCATAGTCGGTTATTAATTTATGGTAATAATTGGAATGATAATTGATAATGTGTGATTTAAAAAAAAAAGGAAGTAACCCATCCGTGGCAAGTTAGCATCATGTTAGAAGTGCACGACTTAAAACCAAATTTTGGATTTATCAAGTTTTGTATCTGTTGCAGGGGCTGTCTACTTTTCTTACTTGATACATATTCATCTGGCATATTCTCCTTCCTGTGACATGTTGAAATGTACTATTAATCATCCTCAAGATTGTTGCATAGTGACTAACCTCTAATCTTTGACATTAGCACTATGTGGCAATTATGACCTCTTAACTCAGTTCTGTCAATATGCCATCTAAGTTTTAGATTTGGAATTCTGCATGACCTGAAATGGAGTCACTGTTCTCCGATTCAGATTTTACCATCTCTGGATGGTCATTAGGCTTTGGTACAAATGTTACATAATGTAAGTTAGTTGAATATCCTGCTCTGGCAGGGGGGTTGGACTAGATGATCTTCTAGGTCCCTTCCAACCCCTAACATTCTGTGATTCTGTAATATGTTGCTGACTCAGAAGATGAAAACCATATGGAACAGCATGGATCTGTTGTCCAAGATTTTCTCTAGTGCAAGTCTGACCTTAGTGGGATATTCCTTATGAGGAGGTTATGTGAGCAAATGAGTTTTGAATAAGAGATGCCATGTTCTCAAAGAGCATTGATATATGTTATTGCTTTGTTGAAAGTATTGCTTGCTTATTCAGGGCACATAACGTTCTGTACCTATGAAGTGCTTTTTAAGAAGCTACAATAAAGAAAAATTTTCCTCTGCCATTTTTTGACAAAACAGTCTTTGGTTGCTTAACAGTAGAGATTAAAGGCATAAACCAATAGAGTACTATTTATTTCCTGCAAGATAACCCCAAACCTTAATTCCTTGTGGAAGAAAAGATAATGAATTGCTGTAATTTGTGTGGACCAATGTTTTTTGCAAGGTCAATTTTTAAGGCCTCTTTCAAGTGGCTAACATCTCTGGTCAGAGTCTTAGCACTAGAATGCAAAACTACTTAAGGAAAACATACTGCAGTAAATAAACTTTTTGAGTTTCAGATGTTTTTAAGTTACAGCTGTGGTTGCATATGAGAAAAGCTTCTTGAAATGCAGAAATTTTTGTTGGTTCTAATTTCTTAAATTAGAAAGTGCTTTGCAAACTTAACTGGTAGCCATGTAATTATTTCCATCTTTTTTATATATGTCAGTGTCTCTTAATTTAAAGTAAACTTGGCAATAAGAAGGAAACAATATAATCAACTTCATATGCTGATTTGTGAAACAGCAAGTATCTGAAAAACTGTGGTTCAAAGCATTTATTTTATTACTTTCTAATACTAAATGGATGCTGTGTTTCTAATGAAGTCTAATTATAAACAAATAAATATATGTGTATATGTATAGCCTTTTTAAAAATCTGATTACACTCCTATTCACAAAAGTGAAATAAGTTTTCTAATCTTTTATCTATGGCAACACAAAATCACAGAGCAGGAATGTTCTTATATCTCCAAGGCTTAATTGTTTGTTTAGTGTTATGTGTGACTAAAATAGTCATGATTAAATTGTTTGGAGTTTTGGTTTGGACCTTGTTCCAAATAAACCCATGATATTTATACAAACTGACCTAATCTGGAAATCTCACAAAACCATCTGCCTTATAAAATATCCAGTATCTAATTGTTTGTGCCCAAATATTTGTCTATCCAAGCATTTTCTGGGAATCTGGCTGAAAAGAGATTTGGTTAAGAATTGGAAAAACAGCACTGAAATTCTTGGCAAGACAGTGTCATTCATATAGAATATGAAAACTTAATGTACTGCCTATCCATCCAAGAATTTTGCTTCTCTTAGCCGCAAGTGAGATTTACTTAATTTCAAAAGCAAAAACCCTTTGGACTGCTTTAAAATGCTCATCACAATTTGATGCCTTGTGTAAAAAAAGGCCTAGCTCTAAGCTGAGAAAGAAAAAGTTTCATTACCGTGCATTATAGAGTTTGAAAACAACCCCAGAACTATGTAAACTGAACATAGAAAGGAGAGCAACATCCTTTCCTATCAGGCTGAAAGTCTTTTATCTAGACTATAGATCCAGTAATGCAGTGGTTAGCCTATGCAGTGGTACAATACTGCTGGGGCTTTCTTTCTTGTATTTCTACCATTATATCACTTTTGGTATGCCTCATAGGATGAGGGAAGTGAAGCCAGAATATCATAAAAGAATACTTAAATCTTGTTAATAAACAGCCAGTTTCAAGAATGTAAACATAAAATAGGATGTTGTGCAAAATGCACATGGAGAGAGATTGTCTTGGAGAATGAAGCCTCTTTATTTCTTTACTGTGGTCTGGTTTTTTGTTTTGTTTGTTTTGTTGTTGTTTGTTTTGTTTTGTTTGCTTTCTGATTAACTCTGAGTGGAACAGTACCCCTCACCTGCTAATGACACCTTCTTTGTTGGACTTTATTATTCTTCAGTTGTCTAGTAAAAAGACAGGAGGCAAAATTTTTCTATACTCCCCATGGTGGCTTGTTTGGTGATTTCTTCTAATAAACCAAACATTGTTTGGTAGGGAGAAAGGGAGAGAAATTAATTTTTTGCAGTTTAACAAAAGAAGTCTAATGTTTTATAGAGTGCTAGCTGAAAAATAAGTGAGCACTGAATTATCTTAATTTGTACTTCTTGTAAATAGGAATCCAAATGGTATTCAATAAACATTGTTCTGATAAAATTTACCCTGTTCATATCCCTTACCAAAGCAAATTAAGAATCAAAATTAAAACCAGTTAAATATTGCCAGGTCTTTGTGCAAGCTGAGAATCCAGATTAAAATAAAATCTCACCCAGTACAACTGGGTGTGCCACATCCTTGCTGAAATATCAAACTAGCATTCACAGCTGTGAATAGCATTCCCAGGACTGTTCCAGCTACAGTTGGAATAATGCTTGAATAATGTCTTTGTTTCATATCTGTTTAGGGCCCTGCAATATGCAATCAGGTTTTCATATTCTTACTGACAGATACAGAAAGGGTTTTATCTGAGTAACAGTGTAGTGCACCTTTCCCCTCTCTGTGAGTGTAGCTGTGTTCCAACCTGCCTTCTAAATATCTACAATCCAGGAGAAGGAGTTTTGATGCTTCTGATACACATAGCAGGCCAGCTGAGCAAATTTTGTGCATGTGTCAGTGTCACAAGGGGACTGATATATGTGAGTGGTGACTGGATTTTACTCCCTTCTCATGTCTTCAATTATGTGATGATTGTTTGATAGTGTCTTTTTTTTTTTTTTTTAAAAAAAAAATGGAGAAATAAAAATGACAACAAAAAATAAGCAGTGGAATGCTCTCAGGCAGGCACTGAATTTGCACTGTATTTGGCAGCTTGTTGGTCTGTTTTAACAATTAATTGTTCTTTTTTGATTTGAAAATGTGGCATTTCTGAATTTGTGCTCTCTAAACAAATGATTGCATTTCCCCTGAAGTGCATGTTGTTTACAGGTTGGGTATTTTAAATACTCAAGTGATTCCAGCTTACAAATTGTTAAATGGAATTAATTTTGATTGCTTTTTATTGAAGTGATTGAGGAAGTTCTGTCATCACAGTCAGTGTTTTTAGTACTTGTTATGGCAAGTTTCCACTGAAATAATTACACCCTTGGTGAAGTTTTTACAGACTTGTAAATCTTGGAGTTGAGAGCACATTTCTTCTCTGCTATATGTTTCTATATCTAATGGCACAGTCTGGCACAGATATGAAAATCTTGTTGCAAGTCTTGAATTTTAGTGAAGGATATTTTTTGATGTGCATTTTAATTCATGTTAGGGAGAAGGAATTTGCAGATGTAGAGACAGTATTCAAGAATTGAACATTTTCTACAGTAGAAGCAATTTGGAGCATCCACTTAAAAGCCTATTCATTATGAACAAGGTTTTGGTGGGTATTTTCATTCTCATTTCTGATGCAGCTATTAATTTAGACTGTCAATAAATGGAATGAATCACTATACTATTTTCTTTCAGTCACATACAGTCAGTTTATTTCATCTAGAACAGGTAGGAAAGGGAAGGATGAAGATGAAAACAAATTAAATTCCCTCTTTCAGGCAAGCTGGGAAGAAGGTGACTGCTACTTTTGATTCATAATTGATCATAGGTCTACCTATACCTATTCTAAATCCCTTACTGAGGGATTGTATGGAGTCCAGCAAGTTGTGTTGATGTTGCAGATGGGATTTTTCAATGTCCTTTGCAAGCTAGTGACAAAGATTTCAAATAAGTTTTTCTGGTCTATTAATGTCTATGTGTCTATTTATGAAAGGACTAAGAGGAGAAATTTTCCTCATTGTGACGTTGCCAATAATTTCTTGTTAAAAGGAGTTGACCAGCTGTCAGGCCAAATAATAGATCTATTGCCTGACATGAAATTTGAGTAGATTGCAGCCCACAGAACTAAGGATGTAGATTATTACTTGATTGTCCAGGAACTGATAATAAAAGAAAGGATATTTACTACTTACCATATGTCTTTCCTTTCCAAGGTTTGGGTTAGACTAGGGCTTGTTTTGAATGCAAAGTATTGGAGCTGATGACGAGATTTATGTGAGCCAACATAAATATTTATTTTGTAAACCAGTGGAACACCTTACTGGGATGAATTGTCGAAATTAACACGGGACAACCTATATTTTTGGTGCCAAGGAAACAGATTTGACAGTTATGAGATATAAAAAAGTGAATCTTTGTGTAAGAAAATACTTTCCACAATTGGCACTTGCCTCATCTTGGTTGTTTTAATAATGAATTGGGAATTTCTCTGTTCTCAGGAGTCATCTTTCACATTTACTCTACTCTGGAATGCTTTCCTCTAATTTTGGCAAAAGCAGCTTTATGTATTGACAGTCTTATATTTGCCCATTAAGCCATTTTAAGATGGACATTTGATACTTTTAAAGTTGATCAAGGAACTTTTTGTTTGTTTGTTTGTTTGTTTAAGGTATCTTCCTTTCTCTCCATGTATTTCCCTACATAATACCTGGCTTAAATCTCAGAAGCCAAATTTCTTATTTTTCTTGCTTGCAAATGACTCTTAGGCATGTAACTGGGTTTTTAGAGTTGTGTTTGGTTTATGGCCAACAAACTTTATTGAAGTGTGGAAAAAGACAATTGGATGCCACTGATCCTTTTTCATTTGATGTAAATACAATATGGATATGGAAAATTATTATGCTTTATTTATGTTAAGTGAAAAAAAATTACAGCAATAGTTGGATTAAAGTTTCCAAATCTCTCTGAGATTTGGGGTTTTTTTTAAAAAAAACCCAAAAAAAACCCAGAAAACCCCACCCCATCCTGGCAGTGACTCAGCATGTGTATTGACAAAGAGACTCTAGCAGTCAATGGAGTTCTTGTGCCATAACTCTCACCATTACATTGAGGTTTTTTTATGCTGCTAAGCACTGCAGTCATACTTTTTCAGGGTGGTGCTGTTTGATTGAATTAGGCAATTTCTGTAGAAATGTTTTTTAATTTCATAATCTGTTAGCAGTCATCACATTATTGATTTAAACTGGTGAAAGTAATGTCTTGGTTTACTTTGTTGTTTGAAGTGCAGGCAAAACATAATGGGATCAGTGAATGAGGAATGTATTATATAAATGTCAACTATTACTGGTTTTCCCTTGACAATATTTTTGGACAAAATTTGAGAGGAACACCTTCTGCTGGACGGATGTAGAAGATTTTGAGAAATTGGTTGAGACTTCCTGACTAATAGACTCATGATTCAATCGACTAGTTCTGGCATATGTCAGAATCACAAGCAAAATGAGCTTCCAGTTTGTGGTCAGAACCTCACACACATGGTGCTTTGTGAAGACGGCGACTGCTTTTTTTTGCTTTTGGTATAATACTCCTAATGTTGGCACCTGTGTGATGAGGAGCATATATGTGCCTAGGAGATAACAGGCCTGGCATTATGTTTGCAGGAAAGATAAAATGGCTTGCTGGCTTTTTTGACATTTAATAACCATATGGGACCAACAAGAACAATGGTCGGAAGAAGTTATTTCAGTAATTCCAACAACAAAAAAAGGTTTTCATTGGTTTCTTTGTGCATAATTTTTGTTTAATTGTTTATTCTGGTTTTTTTTGTTTGTTTTTACCAAGCAGGTTCTATACAGTTCGCTACAGAGAGAAGGGTAAAGACAAGAAATGGGTTTTTCAGCTATGCCCAGTTACAGAGACGGTGGTGGACAATCTAAAGCCAAATACACTTTATGAATTTGGAGTTAAAGACAACTTAGATGACAGTATTTGGAGCAAGACTTTAAATCATAAGACAGTTCTGTCTAGTAAGTATTTGTCAGTAATTAATAAAATAGCTACTCCATTTGACAGTATTTTTTCCTTCATTGTGGTATTACTTAGAGTAAGTTACTGATCAGGCATTCATTGTTTAAACTGTATAGCTTATGCCCCTAACAAATTATTTTAGGAACTGGAGAAATAAGAAATAGATTGCATTTGAAAAATTGCCATCTGCTCTTCTGAAAGGTGTGCTCTTCTGGCTGCAAATAGTAGAGATTCTGTGGCAGGTTGGTGAAACTCTGTGATCAGTTTAAATACACAGGAGGTGTTAAATACTTATCTATGTACTCCTGACTGGATTCCAAGCTTTTTTTTCCATGGACCTGGAATAATAAGATCATTACCAATTTTAATTGATGGAAAGTATTATCCTTGTTTGAATCTTTTATTATCAGGCTAGATAAAAGCTGGACAGGGCTTATCCTACCCACCATGAATCACAATGGGCGCTTTATGACTGCTGGAAAGTTGATTTTGAAGCTGGTTTTCAGTGAAGGAATTATATAAATTGTGTTTGAAGCATTCACTCTCATCTGTGTTTTTGTTTGGATTTTCATGGTGGCCCATATATGACATCTCTGGCTCTTCTTTGTCATATTTTAAGCTTTTTCTCTAAAGTCCCAAGACAATTCACTGAACATAAAATGAACACCTTGAAAATATATGTATGTCTTAAAAACTCATTGTTATCAATGGAGGAAATAGACAACAGCAGAGTTTTCCTCTTTCTAAAGAAAGAGAGGACTTAATAGATATTGTGCAATTTATTTTCCTCAAGCATTTACATAAAAGTATTTTTAAGCGTGATGTTGGTCACTAAATGGTCCAAACTCTTATGCTCAGTATTTCTAGCTTGACTGAAATGTGAAGAATGGGAATTCTCACTATAAAGCCTTTAAGGTTGTAAGCAAATTGTACAGCTTTGTACACTTGATAAGAGAGGAAAGATTTAGGATGACTTGTAACACTGCAAAAGCCATCATACTGTGCAATAAAGAACTTTTCTGACACTATAATAAATTAGAAAACTGTAGCCTTGAAGTATCTGCCTGGTGCCTAAGAGTCATTTTAGCAGTCTAGACTAAAGTAATTGCTATACTATGAGTTTAAAGTGAAGAATGGTAGTAGTCTTTTCCAATACATGCCTCCACAAAAAGAAATTCTTGTTCACAGCTCAAGAGAATGCTTAATAAATGATTATATTTTTTTCCTATATCTAAACATCTTAAAGAGTGTAGCCAGTGTAACAGTACATTTTCTTTCCTCACAAAAGTATATGTAATTTACTATAAACTGAAATTGCTGTTGCGTGCTCTTGTATTTATTAAATCCAGGGGCTGAATATTTGTTTTATGTTAACAAGTTTCAAGGGCTTGGAAGGAGAATCTGTTTTCAATTTCTGATTTGAGGAAGATGGAAAAATTTTGACATTTATTTAATCAAAATTTATCCAAAGAGATGAAAGTAGATTATTTCTGATAATCTTAACAGATTTTCTCATTAAGTCAGTGTAAAGCTTGTGTCAGTTTTCCCTTGTCTCTAGGCCAGTCATAGGTCATGTTCCTGAGAAGTATCAGGCACAATGGAAGATTTCCTCTTTATTTTTTCTTCATGACGTTGTGTCCAATGTGTCTCAGTTGATATTTCTTTATAGTTGATTCTTTTCTGTTGCTTATATGGTTTGGATGACATCTGAAGACAAATGAGAGCATTTAGCTTGACTTGTTTATTTATTCATGTATTTATTATTATCTTTGTTGATGTGAAGAAAGCAGAAAAGTTGAAATATATGAAATATAGATGAAGTTTGAACCACCATGCTAGAAGATAAGAGGTGCTGGGAAAGACTGTTTCTCCTCTGTACTTAACAGCTGCATGAGAAGAAGCTTCTAACACTAAGAAACTAAGAGGAAAAACCTAAAAGAAACATTTCAGAGATTATATCCATGGGATAGTTTGTTCATATGTTGAGATAAATCATGTCAGACTCAAAGAGAAGTGACATGCCTTCTCTGTACTGCCAGTGCTACATGTCTATTTTATATTTTTTTTTAGAAGAGAACACTCAAAAGTCAGACTAGCTATTGGAGACTTTAAAACATGATGCTTTTAGCCAGTCCTACTACCAGCCTGACAGCAGGGATGCAAAGCTTCCTCTGTCCAGTTTCTTCCTTGCATATTAGTATTGTGGTTGTATTATTTTTATTAAAGAATCCTCTTAGCACCCCTAACTTCTCTTTAGTAAGTCCCAAATATCACTTCAGCTCTCTTCCCCACTCATATAGAACAATAATGCTTTTAATTTTCTCTCTGTCAAAATGTGAAAAGGAGGATTTGCAGATGAATTAATGATTAATCTGGCAAAACAGGACTAAACAAAATTGTTACATGGTGTATCATTATGTCTTCAATTAAGTTTTCTTTCTTAGATATTAAAAAGGTGAATAAACTTGGTTTGGTTTGTTTTGAACAAAATAAGAAGTAATTATATGTATTTATTTATCTTTCTGTCAATTCAGGTAAGAAAATAAATGGACAATTCCAGAACATGTACAAGTTGGTACCAAATACCCAAACACAGGTATGGAAAGCAGTCTTATTATTTATATCAGATTTGTATTTTGTATGGTCAAATTTTTGCCTCTCTGTTAAAGTGAGAAAGACATTATGGCCACAAATTGCAAATATTAGAAAAATATTAAATCTAAGACTAGATAACGGTACAGATAAGTGCTTATATATGTATGTTGATTAAATTATTACATCTGTAATTGAGATTATTACATATAGTGATCTGGTTTAACAAAATGAAGCTGGTTCTGTGTGTGAATTCTACACATTCACATTTGTATACCCTTGTACTAGTTAGGTTTGTTAATGTGTGATATTTGTGGTGGTGTGTTCATTTTATGATAAGGTAGTGCTATTATTTTCTAGAGTGATTTTGTGTGTACTCAAGTCTTCTAAAGTGATCAGTTATCCCACTGAATCCACTGCTAGGTCTCATATGTGAGGCAAATGTTTATGGAATCAGGGGAAGATGGAAAGGGAAAGTTAACTTGCTTATCAAGAAGGCTAGGCAATTAATTAGATCCTTTCAGGATTCAAAGTAGATTTTTTAACTGTTTCATTAAATCATTTGACTCTTTATGTAAATACATTTCTTCATTCTTTTTTTTTTTTTTTTTTTTCTCATTTAGCATGTTTATAACAGCTATCAAGCAAGCATGGGTGGGTTTCATATGTTGCGGATTCACTTACACAAATACATTCCTCTTCCAAGAGCTGAAGCAGAAATTAAGGTTCTGTAGATGGAACCTTTTAGTAGAGCAATTTCAGCATAGTGAAAAAACAGACACTTTATTCATAACTTTTGAGCATTGCCTTCTCTACAATGAGATTTAATTGAAGTCTTCATATTTCTGTAATGGTTCATCTTCGTGCAAGTTTCAGCAGATAATCTTGAGGTTTTTTGTTTACTTTGTTTTTTTGAGGTGTTATCTCTGAGCTGTAGAAAACCTTGTTACTTCATATATTTGAGAATTGATTCAAGAGTGATGATGATTATTATAAGGGAATAATCCATTCTTCATAGTTCTCATATTTATCTTATGTTCCAAATGTTTTCATGATAGGAAATGTTCATGTATGTTTTGTTATTGTTAATTCTTTATATTGTACAATATTGTATACATTCTCTAATTATCAAACTTGGAGTTCCTTCAGGAATCAAACCTTACTCCATTATATACATTTTCTTCTAGGAATAATTAGGTATTCATTTAGGACTTTAATACTTTAATTATAGAATTATATAGAGAGTTAATCTTTACATTATTGGAAATATAGTCATGTCTTACATTAAGGGAAAAATGTTTTATCTATGAGTAATATGAATCCAGTTGATTAGATATTCAGGAAGGTGCTCACCTCATTATGTTGTTGATAAAATTAACCTTATGGTTCTTCCCATCGGTTCCATAAGCATCTTTAAAGTTATATGACAACCCAAGACCAGGAAATTAATTCATTTTGGTATATGGGAGGGCAAGCTGAGTTCCTTTATTCCTCTTAGGAAACCCTGTGTGCCTGGACCCTGACTCTGTTATATTACTTCTGTGGAAGCAGGGATTCTATTTATACAAGAGAAGTCCTGAGAAAGTGAGCTAAAACAGTTTTCCAAATATTTGCACAGCTTAAGCATGAAAGGAGGACTTCAGCCAAGCTCTAGTCTTTTTAGTCAACCTCACAGGGCTTAGCTCCAGAGCAGTACTGTTTTATCATCCTCAACAAAAATATTATTAAAACATTCAGTAAATTATTCTAAAAATTCTCTTATAATTCTCATTTAGTGGTGCAAAAGGACATAAAGCTAAGGCTGAGAACCAGATAGTGGGCAGCCCTTAAATTTGCATTCATAATTCCGTTTTCACAGAATTAGGTGGGGTGTTTCAGTGCTGCAATCTCATTATCATTGCAAAGCTGGAATGAGTGTTATGTAAGCCAAATTTTGTTTGTGCCTTATTTTGCTCCAAAGACACAACAGGCTTATGTCAGCATGGTCCTAATGTTTCTTTGTAAGGAGACATTTTTAAAGGCCATTAAATCAATATGATCAATCCCTCAAAAACAATGAGTGGTGGTAGGGTGGAAACAATGCAGTAGAATTTTATTTCCTCTTCTGTCTGATTAAATTCTCATAACTTCATGTCAGCCTGAAAGGAGGGGATCCCCCTTGATTGTTTCCAGCCAAAATGCAGGACACTTAGCCCTTGTAATTTATTAAACTCTACAAGAAAACCTGACTGCTGTTCCAAAACTTACTCAATACATGTTGGCCAAAATCCTTCCCTGAGGAGGCTTTTACTTGTGTGCCAGTTACTTGTGGCTTTCTGGAATATTGGAATATATGAGAGGCAGAAATAAGAAGTGTCTTTTGAGGTAATGTTGCCATATGCCACTTGACAGAATATCTGAGAACCACAGTCCTTTATGCAATATGCCATAGGTGTATGGTCAGAAAGTTAAGATGACTGACTTAGGGTATAACTTACATTTCTAATTTTGCTCTGAAAATAAGAAATACCTTAACTCCTTCTTTCATTCCACAGTGATTTTAATAACTATTGTTTCTAATATTTATATTATTTGTATTTTCTGTCTGGAAACATGGTTTGTCCAAATAGAAAATTTTACTAGACAAAGAAATATGTGAAGTAGTCAGTTTTTGAAGACTAAGAAAAAAGGATTGACAACACAGTCCTAAATGGAATACCACAGACAAAAAGTAATCTGTGACATAGATAAGTGAACTTCAAAAACATGTATTTAGCATAAAAATGTGAGAAGAACATGGGTGAATTTAAACAATTTTACCAAATAAAATATCTGAGTTAATCTAATTTAGGCAGACTAGGCACCCAAGAGTGCTGATAGTTTACAAATATACACCTGATTCTGGAACAGTTTGTGTTCTAAATAGTGTTCTTGAGAATGTAATTGTATCCTGTGACCAGTTTTGTAATTGCATATGTTTCAGATGTTTTGTTGCAGTTAAATTTCAGCTTTCTTAGCTTTTTGGACTATTCCCTAGTGAGTACTCAAGACATTCTTGAAATAAAAAGGACTAGGAATTCCTAAACTATCAAATACTATGTTTTTATGAAGCAAAAGATCTCAGGTTGAAAAAAAGGAGATTAAAACGCAATACTACTATTCTAGCCCATGGGAACTGAAGCAATAATGTAACATTCAATGACTAGGGCCAGAGACATATCCAGTGATAACTGGAGGCAGACGCAGTATTGGATTAGAGCCCCGTACTTTTTTTACTAAGAAATTTCAATTGCTATTATGGCAGTCATCCCAAGATTGGTTTTTTTTTCTCTCCTTCCCTCTTAGCTTACACTGCGTGATAATAAGAGGTTGGTCCCTATCACAATAATCAAACAAGGTAATTTTTTAATGTTTTTTTTTGATTGTTATGCTCTGCAAGAGTAACTTAAAATAAAAATGAAAAAAAAATCATACCGAGATGTGAATGTCATGAAAGTTTCCTTTTAGAAGAGGTGAAACCTTACAAACTATATCCTTTAATTACAAATATTATTCAGCTCTTACCAACCTGTGTTAGTAAAATGAGCTACTACATTACATTATGAAAAAAATATTTAGTTGAGTGATTGGGTGGATAATAATCAGTTCTGATTTCTGCTAGTATCCATTCTTTTTTCTTTCAACTGGGTTGCCCTGGTATGTGGGTCTCCTAGCTGTTCACAACCTGACAATCAGACATAAAAGGGCATCAGTATTTTGGTGGTTATTTTCAGCTAAGTCATTAACTCAGACTCCCTGCTTCTCCTTTACCTGGTCAGTGGAGAAAGGTATCTACAGGAGACTTGAACATATTGCCCTTTAGAAATGCCTGTTTCTTTCTAGCAGTGAGAGGTATTATAGTAGTGTAATCTTTGAAAATTAACTACTTCAAGATAGCGAATAGAAAATCAGCTGCAATTTAAAACTTGATAACAGAAATTGTATCATTAATAATTGTCATTAACAAAATCAGGCGAATTGTATTTGAAGATAGTTTGCAATTCAGGGACAGGAAAGCATTGGAGGGTGGTGTGAAAGCTAAATACAGTAATCATTCTTTTGAAGACTTGTGAATAGCAGGGTAATGAGATGGCCTGGAGTTAGCCTGATATTAATATAAACATGGAATTTCATTTTTATTAAGGATATAAAACTGGTATTCTAGGAGAGATGCACAGTTAATACGATATAAATGAAACACAGTTTGCAAATTCTTTAACTGAATGTAAATATGCAGAAGCTTAGGATGGTGTCATCCTTTCCAGTTGAGTGAAGGTTTTTGGAATGTTGAGGCTTGTCTCAGGTGTGGTTTTGTTTCTTGTTTTGGAATTTTAAAAAATATTATCTAATATCCCTGTCTTTTTCCACAGTTATTCAAAATCGGACACAGTCAAAAACTTCAGATAGTTCTTCTTTGCCAGGAGCAATATTAGGTGACTAGAAGATATTTTCATTATTTTTTCTCATCTTTGATTGAAAATTAGAACTGTGTAAATAATTTTATTGTTCTTGATAGTTCTTTCTTTGCATATCAAAGTGTGTTTTGCAGCTGGTTCAGACAGTATTTGCTACATTTTTTGGTGGTACAGGTGGTTCATGGATGAACAGACTAAGGGAAAATTAGTAATTTTATTTTAGTAGCATTTAAAAGAATATACTGTCACTGTTTAAGCCAATAAGGTCTTTTATACTGCAGGTAAAGTTCTGTGGGAAAGATCAGGGGTTATTCTTTTGGGATTTTTAAAGTATTTAATTGTTTTCCATTGTAATTAATTGTGAGATGGTGGTAATACAGCAAGCAGTGTAGAGGAAATAACACCAAAAAGGTGTGTTAATTACTGAATACAATTAATTTTGTAGATACTCGAACTACACTCCCAGTGTAGTTGCTTATAGGTCTCAGACTGTGTAATTTTAATCTCTTCTGGAATTAATGGCACTCATCTTTCTCTGTAGTGCACCTTGTTGTTCCAGGTCTCAATGAAACTCAGCAGAAACTTCCTCCTCTCCTGACAATAGATGATATACCTCAAGCATCCAGAAAAAAAATGGGTAAGCAGAAATTAATTATACTTGTATTATTCATGAGAAGTATAGGACATGTAGCAATGTGAGATTATGTATGTAAGTAGAGAGGTCCTTTTTTTTTTTTTTTCTTTCCTGTTTTATAGTTTGGGGGCTTATTTATTTATTTGTATAATTTATTATTATCTTGGACTCCTAGAAATTCACTTCTTTAAAACATCTGTGCAGGTTTTTAAGGTATGTGGCAGCCATTTAAAAGACTATGCAGTGGCTTTGATCCATGGAGGAAAGGAAGGAAACCAATAATGTTTATGGACTTTAGGGGCTTGGATTAGTTTTACAATGTAACTTCTTTTTTTTTCCATAGATTTTATCTTCCAATATATATTTTTTTTTTTAATGGAATTTTGTGTGTCCATTTGAAAGACCAGATTTTCAGTGACTTTTGATTATAAATTCTGGATTGAGTATATGTGAGAAATTTTTCATTAATAGGTTCTTATTTATTTTTTAAAATAAAATACATGAAAAAAAGGTAGCCAGAAATTAGAACATTACACTGAAGGTTTCATGTATATTGTGTGATTGCTGAAACCTGCAGGAAGAAGATTGAGGCTTTTGTTTAAGATCTGTAAACTAGTATATAATCAGTGAATATCATAACTGTGGGAAATACAGCTGTCTTTTAAAACTTAAATAATGCCCTGTCCTAGTTTGGACAGGTATTATCTTAAATTTTTATAAATTTCAACTCCTAAAAACTGTGTCAGAATTTTTTTTTTCTAGCTTATTTCTGCTTTTTTTAATGTACTCTGTCATTCCATTGCTGGGGATGACACATTCTCAAATTTCTTTGCAGTGAGAAAACCACAGTGTTCTATTAAGATATTGTATATGAGTTAAGGTTAGAACTACACAGTAGAATAATATTTTAATATGTTTGAGTAAGAGTATGTTTGGACTGGGGGTTAAAAATTAGCATATGGAAGTGCTTACTAGCATTTGACAGATACATATTTTTAACATCATCTGTGGCTACTAAAAATTTAAGCTAAGTTGAACTTTTTTTGCAGTATTTACATTCCAGTGCATTACTGTTTTTCAAGCATGGTGATAAATCACATTGTTAGTTAGATCACTAGTATTTTATTTTAACAGCAAGCATAGAAAACAAGGTGTTTATCAGTGCTAGATTGATTTTAACATGTGTATAGAATCATAGAATGTCAGAGGTTGGAAGGGATCTAGGAAGATCATCTAGTCCAACCCCCCTGCCAGAGCAGGGGCACCTAGACAAGTTGTGCAGGTACCAGAAGTACCATTAAAACTCAGCAGACCATACATTTACAAATCAATTTTTTATTCACCATACATTTAGTACACTATTTTAAGACCTCCAATATCAGTTTTGGACTACAGTGTCTTGAACTTTTGCACTTGTTTTCAATTTTTTACCACTAAAATTATATGTTTCTGCAGGGAAAAAAAAAAACCAAACAAAAAACCAAACCAAAACCACCCCAGTGTTCTCAGACAAGGGTCAGTAGTGTGCACAGTAAAAATGGCAGAATGTGACTGAGAAAAATATGGGGAAGAAGACCCAGGTATCTTCAGTTATTCTAGAGGTGTCCAACTACCTCAGAAGACTAAGCATAGAACTAGGAACTCCCAGTCTAGCTCTGATACATCTAAATTAAGTAGCTGATGTGCTAGCAGTTTAGAGAGCTATTTATGGTGGATTACATAAACACCTTTTTGAAAATAACCAAGGCAGACAAGTGATGCTTTGTTCTGTTCTGTTTACTATGTGTTCATTACCAGAGAACGTGAAGTACATGGGTGGACACACAAGGGACTACTGGATTTCAAACAAGTGTAAAACAGGAAAGAGTCACTGGAAAAAATACTCTGAAAAAAAAAACCCCAAAACACAGACAAAAAGACATACTGTCCAAATCTATACAGATATACTTTACTGATGTCTGAGAATGATGTACTCAATTAAAAACTACTGCAGTGTGTGAAATTATTAGATATGATTTGCTGACATACAGATGTTATTCTAATTCTTTATTATTTAGAAAATTCAAAATAATGCATCTCAGAGTAGAATTTATATTGAATATTTAAAGTATTTTTTTCTGTCTACTTCATCAAAAACTGACCATTTTTTATTTTTAAAGAGTAGTAGTTGAAGAAGAAGTTGTAGAAAACCCACCCACCCAAAAAAACCCTTTTCTTAGTCCTCAGTGGAAAAAAGTAACAGGTGCACTATTCAAGTGAAAATTAATTAATTTTCCCTATATCCACTGACAGATATCTGTTGGAATTGAAGGCTATTGTCATACCAGTGTAATTATTAGAAGTAATGTAAAGGAAAATAAGGACATGACTAGTGTGACAATTCCATTGTATTTGAAAATTCATTAGACAGTTTTTCTATAATGCTTAGAACTATATTTGAAGTAATATAAAAAGTGTTTGGGGTTTTTTTTGCTGTTATTGCTCAAATGTGAGACAAATGAAAAACACTGAAAAATATTTTGCATTCTGTAAGAAATTATTCATAAGGCATTAAATTGCTTTATGTAAATGTTTTCGAGGGAACTTCTAATGAACAAAACAGTACCAAAAATGCATGTTCAACATAGCTAGATAGATGCTTGTACTGATTGTGTAGTGGAAGTTCAATGATTCCTGAAGCTTTTCACATTTATCCATGTTGGTTTACTTTGGCTAACTGAAGCTGGACAGAAATAGATCTGTAGTAAAACAGAGCACATACAGCTTTGCAATTACTCTCTAATGACTTTGTCCCTTTAGCTAAGAATGAAACTGGAGTATGGCCTGCTGAATCCAAAACACCAGAAGTTCAAGAAATCTCCCCACAGTCCCTCCCAGGTAATGAAAATTCTATTTTTGGAAACTGTCTGGAATATCTTTGCCAAATACAAAAACTAAAATGAAATCCATCATTGTGTTTAATATACAGTTAAAGGTGTATTTGAAAAACAGAAGGATAGTGTAGCTGAATTAATAACCATGAGAAGTAGATGTAGATAAAAACCTGAATCTAATTTTGGAGGAAAGATTCTGATGCTACAATTGTTAGGTTTATAAAAACACTTAGAACCATACCTTTGGGGAGTGCCTTGAAAATGCAAAAACTGACAAAACAAGAGTTTTCTTGTGATCCAAACTAAAATTCTGACTTTCATGAAATATATGAAGAATAAGGGGATGACTGTGCAAAATGCATGCATGAGATTAAGACAAAACAGACACAGCAACAAGCTTTGTTTCAGAAATACAGAGGATGACACCATAATGTTCTATTTAAATTCAGTTTTCAACACCATCTTGACCACACTCTCTCTGTGGAGTTACCAGTACTATTAAAGTAAATGGGAGGGGCTCATGTACTGGGGGACTTGTTCTAGGTGCCCCTGCTCTAGCAGGGGGGTTGGACTAGATGATCTTCTAGGTCCCTTCCAACCCCTGACATCTGAGATTCTGTGAACTGAATGCATAAATCTCCTGCAAAATAGTAGTGCTCAGGTGTTGCATTAATCTAATTAAAAATCATTCCTTGAGCTAGAATTTACTGTTTAATCAATGTGAAATCTAGGCACCAGAATAGATATATCACCTGGGGAGGAGAAAATCAGTCAATTCTATTTCCTTTGTGTTCTGTAATTATGTTTATGTATGTGATGTGCAGCAATTTTAACTATAAACATCATAATCTCTAGTCATAGCACAGAATTATATGTTAATGTTCTTGGAGAGTGTTTTTCACTATGCACCTTAATAATTGACAAGTACTGTCTTTTTAGTGACAAATAATATACAACCTTTTGTTGCAACTAAACATATTCTTATCATACTACTAATTCTTTACTTAAATATTTAGAATAATTTTCACTTTCCACTTCATCCTTCCTAAGTGGTTTTGCTTCCACGTTTCCATGGTTACAATTCTTTTCAGCCATTCTGTCAGTTTGGAGATTCCAGCTTTTGTGGCACTGAAAAGTGCCTTATTCCAAAGCAGAAAATAGTACAATGGTTATAATTTTAGTAGCACCTGTGTAATTATTTAGAGTCTGAAAAACAGCATGTTCTCTCTGGGAAATGAGTTAAGAAGCTTATAAACCTACATGATCATTTCTCATTTGAATCATGCTCAGTAGATGTGGAAAAAGTGTGGAGAGCATGATGGAAGAAAAAATGTCACTTTATTGTGTCTCAAAAAGTATGTGATCTTTTAGTAAACAGTATGAATACTAAAACAGTGTTATATTGATAATGATCTCCAATATAAATTTTCTCCTCTAAACAATATGTGCTAAATACTGTGTAATTATTTCTGTGGAACAAAGGAAATCTCTTACCTCACTCAAGGTTGAGACCTTACCATCTTGTGTTCCATATTAATAAGGTTTGTCATTTTATCATCTGTGATTAATAGTTGTGTGTACTTTATTACTGATTAAATGCTACAGGATGTCCAGCGAGATGGAAAGAAGTGATCTGCTTACATGACACAGGAACTAAATGTTATATGAAAAAGCTGGAAGAGTATAGTTTATGCAAATGTGATAAATTCAGTTTAAATACATTTAATGGCTGCTTAAAAAGATTAAAAGAATGAATGGAAGTAAAAACCTAGACAAATGAAAGAACTAAGGTATTTTAGGTGATTCTTTATTATTTTCCTGATAATTTTTAGATTACAAGGATTTTTTAAAAATCCAGAAAAGCAGGGAAAGTACTTGTAAATATTGTAATGGGTTTTATTTACAACGTATATCATAATTAATATAGGAGGCTTTAACAGAAGTACAGCGTGAGCTTCTCATCTTAACTTTACTCTTTGACTTATGTTTTCCTTTGCTTATGTAAAACTGCAACAAAATAAACCCAAAACTTAATGCAGTCTTCACATCTGAAAACAAAATTAAATGTAAATTGTGATGGAGTTGAGCTGCTGCAGAAATTACTCTAATCACGTGTTAAAAAATGATGGTAAGAAAAGCAAAAAGCTTTGGGCTGTAGGTAGAAAGCTCAACTAGATTCTAAATTAAAAGCTCAAATAGATTCTAAATTAAATAAAGCTTCTTTCTTCTAGCTCAGATTAAGAAAAAACATGGACCTGAAGAATTTAAATCAACGCCTAAACCTGAATTGGTGCAAACTCAAAACATATTGGGTAACTAATTTTACTGCTATTTACCTTTTTTGTATATTAAATGTTTTTTTCACCTCCAGCAGAATTTTTCTACTACTCACTACATCTGCTTTTCATTGACTCCAAAGGAAGTCCTAATTAAAAATTTCTGTTTTCCTTTGTGTTTCCAGCGACTCATACATGAAATGTAATGCAGGATGCATCTAACTCCGGCCCAACTGTGTCTGTTTTGCATATGATTATTGCCAGCAGATTTGACTGGTGATTCAATTTTATTTTTCAAAGTAATGGGTTTTGTCTAGATCATCTGCATGTTTGAATCATGTTAAATTTCCATTAGTAAAATTAACCTCAGTGACAAAACTGAAATAACTACCACTTTGGTTTTCTTCTCATGACAGGTTCATTTAAGTAGAATTAACAATGATACAAAAGGA
>JAOEGS010000790.1:89452-99482 GCA_025447755.1 Corythornis vintsioides | reverse complement strand
AGAGATGTTCCTCACCCCCATCCCACCACCCCCACTCCCCCACCCTGTCTCATAGCTCACTGGTTAATACTTTGGTGAAAAGGCCCTGTCAGCCCAAGCTCTGCTTCCATCCATGCTCCCAAACAAATCCAGGACAGTGGAGTGTCCTGGCACCCACCTCCTCAGGTTTTCCATCCTTCACTGCCTTTGCATGGCAGCACTCAACACCCATGGGTTTCACTGGGGCAGTGTAACTCTCGTCTGCCCATGCTGCTGACAGGTGTGTCCTCAGAGAAAAACCAAGTTATTGTGGCAGGAGGTGAGCTATGTAATGACCGCTCTAAAGCAGCCTGGGGTTACAGCAAATTTGATGGCCTCAATACAGTCCCTGAAAGCTCTGGCAGTCCTCCTGCTCACTGGCTGTGTTAGTCATGGAGAGAGCTGTTTGCTCAAGTACCAGGGTCATGGCCTCCTCAGCTTCGAGGACTGAACTGTAATTTCCCTGTGGTTATTTCTAAGATAACTTATTTCAGGTTTTTATGATGCTTACAAATTGGACAATATCTTAAAACATAATTCAGGCCTTAACTGGCTTTAAATGTTTGTGATTTTACTGGGAAGTGTAAAATATTTTTAAGTGTTGGTAAATTCCAGGGACTGGAGTGGTGTGAGCAGATGGGGAGAGGTGGAGGGTCCAGCCTGACAAGGCTTTTGGAGTCACAGGGTTGGAACCATCATTGGGAATCATTTACAACTGTGAGAAACTATGTAGTTCAAGCAGATTGCAGCTCTTGCAACAAAGTGTATATGGGTAGAGTCTTCACCTCCTCTTCTCCTTAAAATTGGTTTAATTTGTAATTTGTGCAAATGACATATGGAACCAAACATTCAGTCCCAATAGGTAAGAGATGTTGTGGAAATAAAAGGGAGCAGATGAACCAAAGTGAAGGTGTGTTGATCAGAACACCAATCAAGATGGTGAGAACTGACCACGTGAACTATCTTGTGCATTTGTGTGATCCTCCACCAAACCCTTCCTGCTGGGGAAGGTGTCTGTCCTGGTGACACAGACAGCAGTGGGCTAGCCACCACTGCCCTGGCTTCTGCAGCACCTGCTCAGCCACCAGTGAAGCAGCAGGTGTGGGTGGGAGGCAAACTTCACCCCAAGGATTTGGGGATCTGGGATGGGTGTGCAGGAGTCGTATGGGGCTGAAGCAGCCCCGCCTTTTGCCTGGGGCAGGTGTAGGATCTGACAGAGCCATGGTGGCGCCTGTCATTCATGCAAATCAGTGGCCATGCAGGGGACCAGCCTGCTGCCACATGCATTAGAACGCAAGCAAGCAAGGAGAGCATCCCAGAGGCGGCTTGCAGAGTTGGTAGGGAGGTTTCTGTTATGTACTCCCTTTGTTAATTAGCTGGCAGAAGGCATCCCTCTGGCTGGGATTGGATTTGCCAACACTGACAGAACCAGTGCTGCTCACAAACCGTGCCGTACTGGGGCAGAGGCACATGGGCAGATCACATCAGTGAGACCAAGCAGGGATTTTATCCTCATCCTTCACAAGCAGAAGGGACAATCCAGCTGGCTACCATGGGGGAGAAGCTAAGGAAATAGGCTGTTCAGAGAAGAGCTGAAGGGATATCTGGATCACGAACCAAACACAATCCTGTAGTGGGGAGCTGAGGAGTGGGAGCAGTGCTGCAACTGGTGCTGTTTCTGAGCAGGGAGACAGGAGAACCATCCTAAGCAAACTGGATATTCCAGGAGGTGATGGCAAGCAGAGCTCAAGGAGGTAGGACCTGTGCAGGGACCAGCCTACCTGCCCTCATCTCCAGTTCCTGGAGCGGGCTGGGATGTCTGTGGGTGTTTGCATTTGCAGAAAGAACTCTGTTGTCTCATTCTACCCTTTCGTGAGGATGTGAAGATTTCACTGAAATGCAATCCTGGGAAAGGCATGGGAGTTTAGCTGTTGTTTCAGGCACATAAGGAAGATGTTATTGTCAAGTGCTCCCCTCCATCCCAGGCGTACAGTTCTGTGGAGATGGCCAGAGGCTGTGGGGAGGGAGAGGGAGCCAGGTACTTCTGGGTAGAGTGGCATCACAGAAGCTGGGGGAGCTCTTTGACATGTGATCTGTCATCAAAATGCACTCATGGCCAGGCTGGCCATGGGTGCCTCCAGCTTCTCTCTGCCTCTGGGCTCAAATGACAGCAGCCGCCAGTCTCCTCATCGAAGCTTCAAGTTTTCCTGCTTGCTTCTCTTCCAAGTAAAGCAACTTTCAGCCCACGGGAGAAAGCTGAGCGTAATGGTAGAGATGCTGCAATGATGCATCATCTCACCGACACCTACCTGTGTCTGCTGGAGGAGGGACCTGCCTGGGCAGGCGTCCTGGCTGGGCAGCCCCAGACCCTGTTATGGGGGTGGAGGGGGTGAAAGGCTGTCCCAGTGCCTCCTGTATTGGCACAGGAAGCTTTCATAACCCCATCAGTGAAGCAGGAGAGTGTGTGACTAACGTCACTCTGGAGCAGATTGTTCCAGGAGATGCTGCTGACCCCTGGGAGATACCCTGAGAAAGGTTTGCATGAAGCTCCTCGGGGAGAGGCAGATGTGGGAGGTCCCTTTCTACATACACAGCCAATACCCATGAAATGGGCAGAGCTCCTGCAGGTATGCCCCTTGAGGACAGTGAGGGGTTGGGGACCTGCAAGGCTGTTTCTGGGTTCCAGCCACATGCTGTCAGCCGGCACAGGGTGCCCAGACCACAACAGCTGTGCATGAGCCTCTGGGTGTTAATTGCTGGAGGGAGCCTGGGAATGGACTGTGCGTCTGGGGGAGGCTTTCCCCCTCCCTGAACTCCATGCCAGGCAGGTTTGCAGGCAGAGAGGAGCATCTTTGGGAGGTAATAAGTTGCTTACAAGAACCACTTTATCTTTCCGGATGGTATTTTACAGCTTCCCATGGAGTTGCCCCATCTCTGTGGGGAGCAGTGAGGCAGAGGAACACCCCTCGGGGACATGGGTCGGTCCTGCTTATGGGAAAGGGTGCAGGAGACTCTGACTGTTGGTACGAACTCAGTCCGGCTCCGCCATAAGGAAGTGATTGAAGCTTTCACGATCTGCTTAACCGGTGACATATGTTTCCTGCAGGCGCGGCAGCGTGCTGCATGCCGGCGGATGAGATACGACCGCTCTGCCCTGCCTGGCTCTGCCGGCGCGGGGAAGGGCCGGCCCCTTCCCCACGGCCACGTTTGATACGGCTACGGGCCGCCGCTCCTTGTGTGGGAAGGGGAAATTGCTCGGGCGGCAAAGGGAAATAAACATGAGGAGACCAGCCCTGACAAAAAAAGAGAGTGTTTCTCTGGTTTGAGGCCCCGCTGCAGGCGAGAGCCACATGATGCACAGCCGGGCTGGGGTCGGAGGAGGGGAAGCCAGAGCCACACGGTGATGTCTGCAAACTCCCTCTTGCTTATGGGGGGTCCCTCCCTCCGGGTCTCATCTTGCCTTTCATCGCTGAGACATCGGAGAGACCTGTGAGGGGGGAGCTGTGTGTTGTGGAATTGCACAAACCATTGAGCCAGACCAAGGTGTTCTGCCAAATTCAGCAGCAGCCAAAGGGTGAGTGCCTTCCCTGGGGAGGGGAATGTTCCCTGGAAATTGCAGTGGCTGAGTACACGGGCACTGGCATCCAGGCTCAGGCCTGTCCCTACTCCATCCTTACCCACACCCCTCAGCTCTTTCTCCCTCATCCTACAGCATAAGGAAAGTAATTTGTAAAGTAAAAGACCAGCTTTTACCTTACTTTTTTTTACTCTCTCAGGTGCCTTGGCCCAGGAGAGTGCCAGGCTTGTGGAGTGCTGGGGTGCTCAGGAGCTCCTGGGCATGGGGCTCAAACCTGCCTATGCTGCCTTGCATGAGTGTGGGACTGGTGGAGTGACCTTGGGGGCAGGACACACCAGAAAAGGCCCCCAGAGAGGAAATTTTTTGTCTCAGAATATTCTGTGTCCCCATGGGGATTAGGACAGAAGAAAGCACTGTCTGCTGGCTGGGTGTGCTGGGGATTCCGTGAACCAGACAGGCTGCAGGGGACAGTGGAGATGTTAGGCAGCTGTGAAGCCTTGAGCAAGAGAATTTGAATATTATTTAGGGTCTAGCAGTAGGGGAGGCTGGTGACATTCTCCAGGTCTGAGAAGGGTGTTGTTATCAGCTGCAAGTGACTTAGGGCTTCACCCCACCCAGCAAAGGTCAGGGACAGTGGGAGCCTTTGCTAGTAATTGAAGCCATACAGGGGGCTGAGCTGGGGAAAGGGAATAAGGCAAAATGTTGGGACAGACCTGTGTCCAAGTGGCCTGTGCCAGGAGAGCTGTTGGCCTCACTGGGAGGTGGGGTCCATGGTGGCCAGTGAGGCTGACCCCCACCAGAGCCCCTATGCTGCCTGGAGCCTGGCCAGGATGAGCCCAAAGACAGGTTTGTAGTGATGTTGTAAACTCTGCATGAGAGCACAGGGAGGAGCAAAGGAGAGAAGGGATGAGGAGGTTTTAAGGATGATCTGAAAACCACTGGAGCTCCTCTGTCATTCAGCTGGGCTAGTGTCCCCCCAGTACCAGCAACCTGCCAGCAGTACTGACTGGAAAGAGGTTGCCATCAGCAGGCCTCCCATACCTTACTAGGTGTTTAGGCTTTAGAATGTATCCTTCTTCCTTAGCTCTGGGGCAGAGAGCCCTGCAGCTTCCCTGCACTGCAGGCCAGCACCAGCTCCCCAGTTCTCCCACTAGCTCCCATGTCCTTCAGCAACCAGACACCAGGTGAGCCAGAGATCCTGCACTCCCCACCAGAGCATTACCCAGGGCTGAGGCAGCAGCAGTGCTTCTTTACCACATGAGTTTCTAAGAGGGCAGGCTGATTTTATGAAAAGACTCCTGTCCTTATGAAGTTTCCTTAGTGAGTGCTTTCATCCCTGTGTCACTCTGTGTTTATCTGCAGGATTAAAGACACTTCTTGGAGTAGTTGGGGAAGTCTCCTTTCCTGGGTTCAGAAACCTTCGTCTCACTCCCATTAGCTCTAGCACAGCATGCTGGGCTGAGCCAATGAGACACCTTCAGCCCACTCATGTTTTGTCAGGGTCTGTTTTGTCATGGATCAGCATTAACCTCATGAAGAAGTTTCGTGGCTGCAGTCAACAGCAGCCAGTGCTCTTCCTGTCAGGCTAGCCACAGCCTAGGCTTTCTCCCTGGCTTTTAGAAATCCCAGTCCTGTGTTTGTTAGCAGATAGCCAAAGTTAGACTGTGACTTGATACAGCAGTTTTCTCCGGCGATGGATTACCTTCACGCGTTACAAATCAGTGCCTAACTTCTCCATGGTTTTGGCACCATGCAGGTGCCTGGAGCACGTCGCAGGGAGGTGGAAGAGGGGGGAGGAAAGGACTGTGAGAGGTGGTGGAGACAGAGCAGGTGAACTTCACTCTTCTAGCTCTGGAAAAAAACCTCCTGCTCCTGGCCAGATGATCTTTTCAGGGAGAGCTGCCCTTACTTTGCCCTTTCCAAAGCACTGTGGTGTGCTTGGCACTGCCATGGCTGTGCTCGGGTTTGTGAGCATTACAGGGATAGGCATGGTTTTCCAAAAAGCTGCTCCGTGGCAGGCTCTGAGACAGCCCATGCCAACAGCAAGGGATGAGCAGCAGTTGATCATCCTCTATGTGACTGCTAGAGATGCCTAAATAATTCATTAATGGTTTGGGGAAATAAAAATATTGTGCAGTGAGTAATTGCTTGCGAATGACGTTGTGCATTGCTCGAACAGGTCACAGGCGGCCGCAGCAGCACAGCATTAGCATTGCAGCACAGCACAGACTGCTTCCTCTCTTTTTTTTTTTTTTTTTTTTTTTTATTTTTTTATTCCCTTTCATTTTTTTTTTTCTTTCCACGTGAACTTTCTTGCCTCTGGCTCCATATAAACATGAAGGTCTTTTGTTTCCCAGGGAACTGGGTCGAAGTGGTGGGATTGGAGCGTGGGTTGCTGGCACAGGATATGGGGAGCAGACAGGGGCTCACAGGAACCCTGCAGCCCGGTTGGCCTGGCTCTTTGCATTGCATAAGGGAAAGAAGGGGCCATAGGGACAGCAGCAGTTCTTTTCCCCAAAACCCTGTTTCCAGCAATGAGACTGGTGGCACCATGCCAGACAGAGCCCTCCCCAGCTGGTCCCCATGCACTGGTGATGAGGCGCTCCAGGCATCCTGTCCCAGACCCAGCCGTGGGCAGGGGAAGGGCCAAGGAGCCCTCCACCGATAGCAGTGACAAGGGACTTCTGTTTCTCCAAAGGGGTCTGGGAAATGTCCCTGACTGCCTGTCTGTCCCTGGCATAGCACAGTGTCAGAGGCAGTGGGCTGAAAGCAGGGCTCTGACTCCCCACGGGCACCCCAGGGCAAAAGGGAAGAGGGCCCCACACCTCCCTTCATGGCTTCAGGTGAGCAGCACACTAGGGCTGAGTTTCGTGCCCAGCGGGGAGTTCATGCCCCTGCGTTAAGCTGTGGCTCATGTGGGCTCCTGGAGGAAGCCCGCACAGCATTCCCTGCAGCTCCTGCTTGTCACTCTATTAAATTTCCATTTTAACATGAAAACAGCTGGTTTCATGGTACCTCTAACTGTGTTATTTACACAGTCATGCACACAATCCCTGCTGAAAACCACATTACTCACTGCAGCAGCAGACCTCTGGCTTGTAGGTACCAGGCAGGTGATTGAGAAGCTGATGCCAGCCCCTGGGTTGGACCACCAGCATTATTCTTTCTTTGCCCATGGCCACCCTGGCAGCTCAGGATGAAACCTGAGTGATTCAATAGGGGCAAGCTCCTCTCAGAGTGCTCCCAGCTCAGCCTGAGGGCAGGATGAACCTGTCTCCATCCACAGTAGCTTACAGTTCCCTGTGAACCTAGCCCTCTGCACCGTCACCAAGCCCCAAGGATGGGATGCTTGATGCACATCAAGGGACAGAGACAACAACTGCTGGCCATGCTCAGCAGTGCTTTGTTCTCATCCTGGGAAGCAATGAAAATCCCCTGCTTTGAAGCCTGAGGAGGTCTTTTTATTATATCCAGGGCTCCTGGAAAAGGAAACTACAAGTGCTTTCCCATAACATGATAAAAAGCTCTCCTGGCTGAGGCCACAGATACTTGTTACACATGAGTGTGGTGAGTCAGCTCAGTGTGAGGCTGAGCTCAGCTCTTGACCAGCCACTGGAAATCACTGGTTCTTGGGGTGTATGTAACTGGGATTTGGAAAAGCCTTGGTATGAGTCCTGCAGGTAAACACAGGGCAGAGCTGAGCCGCATACATGCCCTGGTTTTGCATTTTAACCGCAGAAGGTTGTCTAGGAACAATAAAAATGATCCACTAACAAGAAAAGTACCTGGGAGATGAGAGTTGCTTAGCTCTGGTAGGAAGCCAGGCTGTAATTTACAGTGGTCCTAAAGCAGCAGGCATGGGCTGAGCAGAGGCTCAGTCCCACCATGCTGGCTGGGGAGCATGAGGAGGTGCAGGTGACACAGCTGGAGAGAGCCTATGATGAGCATCCCCTGTTTGCATCCAACAGTGGGTAGCTGTGGGCAAGTGCTGGGGTGCATGTTGGGATCCCTATGCTTGTGCATGTGGCATCAGTGCTTCTGGAGAGGGAGGCTGTCAGGATGCTCATGGATGTGCAGAGGACCCTGGGGTTGCTACCCATCCCTTCCCACCAGGATGAGGCACAGCGGGTCCTCCCTGGCACAGCCCCCAGTTTGGCTGGGAAACTCCTAAGTGGTGAGGCTGGCTTAATTAGTCTGCTTAATCTTCCCCCATAAATCACTCCTCCCTATCCCCTGCAGACTATCGGCAGCATCTGAAGTCATTAGTTAATTTAAACCTGGGAGTTCACACGTTGGCTTATCGGAAGCCATCTCCATTCTCACTAAGCACTTGCTCGGTGTGAGTCTCCGGCTGCCAGATCCTATCTGTGCCCACTTTGAAGCGGTGATGGGCTGCGAGCAGGTGAGGTCTGGCTGCCTGCTTCCCTGCCTGCTGGCAGGTGGGAGGGGAGATGGAGATCCTGCTTCTTCCCCTCCCTGCACTCCCCTTTTTGAACTTCTCCTCTGACTCATGCATTTGACTTCATGTTTTCACCTTTGTTTTGCAAATAGCAGTTTGCCCAAGCGCTGGAAGGAGAAGGTGGCTCTGACAATGCTGCAGGTTCCCTGGCTGCAAGGGGAGATGCCGGGGTCCCCCAGGGCAGTTTGGCAATCAGGTGAGCAGGGTCTTGGGGAGGGAGGCCGGTGGGCACTCAAGCTGTCCTCACACCCAGTATGGATGTGAGGAAAGATGGTACTACTGTGGGGTAGCCATGGGGCGGTGAGGGCCTGGCTAGGAGTCCTACTAGTGGCTTGTCTTACCTATAGCTTGTGTTGTCATCTCCATCCTCCTCCTTAAAGGGCCTCCAGCCCAGTGTGAGGAGGACTCCCTGAGGCTCTGGGCTGAGATGCCCCCTTCTTCATGGGGATCAGGGCTTCCTAAAGTGAGCAGTGTTGGCTCGGAGACAATCCCAATAGTCCGGGTGCTACCCATCCTGGCCTCTGTGTGGGCCATGCTGTGTAGGAAGGCAGCACTGAGCCTGAGGGTCTCTGTGGGGCTGGCACATCAACATGAAAGCTCAGCTCCCAGTGCAAGGCAAGGAGCAGAAAAAAGGGAGTTTGGCAGTGGGAAGGAGGTAGCTGGGCTGGGGAAACCCAACAGGAGCAGGGTATGGTATCTCACAGCTTTTCCATGGGGCACTGAGATGTGGGGAGTCATCCTGATATTCTCGTGTCCCACATCCCACAGCAGCATTCCCAAGACAGCAGCCAGACACCCCGCCAGCACAATATACATGGCCCCTGGCCTCCGAGGGGGCTCTGGCTGCTAAAACAGCCAGCACCTCATGCATAGGGTGGTGCCATACCTGGAGGGTACACATCCTCACCCTGCACCTCCAGGCTCTGCTCCCACTGCTTCCAGGAGAGAGAGGGATGGCTGTTCACGCTGGGACCTGCCAATACAGACTGCTTCCAGGAATGCTCTGTGTGCCACAGTGACTGCCAGCCCAAAAGAACCGGTGCAGCCAGCTTTTTGGGGCTGTGTTTTAGGCCAGGGCACACAGATCAGGCCCCTTTAAAGCTTTCTTGTTGCTCAGAAGGCAGTCCCACAGCCAGGGGTGGTTGCAGGAGGGGACCCAATGCCTAAGCTCTCTGACTGGCTCTGTGGTTGTTGTCTTCCTCTCGTTCCCCCATTCCAAGGGGACTTGTGGCCATGTTTGGTTTTGGTTTTGTAGTCCAGGCTCTGGATTTATTGCTTCCAGGTCTCTGTGTCTTTGTTCATTAAATGAAAGACGGCTGGGTGACTCTGCTTTCCACTCCTCTAGCCCCCCTCCTGCAACCCAGAGGGGGTCCTTTGGAATCAGTGTGATGCCTCCCTTCACATGTCACAGGCACCCAAACACCCAAAGGGGCTGCCTGAGCTGGGAACACATCTGCATGGGGTGATGTTCTGTGAGACATGTCATGAGGCACTGCTAAACCTGAGTCCTGGGTGATGGGGACAAGATGGCTTTGGGCTGAGGATGAGCAGAGGACACATCCTAGTCCCCTGGGCACTAATAACCATGCTGGGTCACAGCATATGGGGAGCATGGGCCACCAGATGGGGGGGTCCTGGCTGGCCATACTTGAGTTATCCCCTGTCCCCAGGCTGATGCTCCCCTTCTGCTGTGACCAGAAGACATAAGCTCCTGATTAAAGGATATTTCAACCAGACAGAGGAGCTGCATTGGTCAGGAGAATGTGCTGCAGGAAGGGATGGAGAAGACGTGTGAGAGAGGAGAAGCCAGTTTACACTGGAATGTAAATACAACAGCACATTCTGCTCCACAGGGTTTGTCACACACACCCCACCCCCCCCCCCCCCCCCCCCCCCCCCCCCCCCCCCCCCCCCCCCCAGCGCCACCCCCCCCAACCCCCCCCCATCCCTCCTACCCACCACCAACCCAAGCACCC
>JAOEGS010000790.1:51521-75756 GCA_025447755.1 Corythornis vintsioides | reverse complement strand
GTTTTGTGCATTCCTGGTAATGTAAATAGAGAGGCAGTGCTTGCAGCCCTCCTTGGACCCGAGAAGCCTGTCTGGGGATGGCGCCAACAGCCCTACCGACAGTCTGCTCTTGGGGGTTTTGGTTGATACGGTTTGAAGTGTCTTAAATATCAGTGTTGGTGTTGTGTCCCTGGGGAGATCATCCCCAGGGTGCTTTGGAGGTGAGGGCTCCATCTCAGCCTAAACTGTCCCTTTTCTTCCCTGAAAAGCTGCCCCTCCTGTCTCTTCTGCCAAAAGAGCCTTCCTCTTAGCAAGTCATGAGATGAAGGTGGAGGGTGAAGCCCTGACCCCAGTAGCACCCTGAGGGGCTTTAGGGCCCTGGACCCCTTTGGGTACCAGCCACTGGATCTTGCCTCCTTCCCCAAACATGCCAATGTGCCACCAACCCCTGGATCTCCTGTGGGGAGAGACGCAGCTTCTTTGCCTCAGCAAGGTGGGGATGACCACTGCAGCACATCAGAGCTCTCAGAGCCTGATTAGGGCAGCAATAGGTGCTGGGGGGCATGCAAGGATTTAGCATCAAGGAGCTATCTCCAGGGATGGCCTGGAAGGGGGGAATCACAGGTGGGTGCCCTTTTTGTAGTGCTCTCTTCAAGGCACTGGGAAAACTGGAAGACTAATTTTCTTAATTTAAGCATCCATGCATTTGCTTGTGTGTGTTTTAGCAATATGGGTTTCAGCTCTCTTGGAGAATGCTGGCTGCACATGGCACTATGTCACCTTGAAGGGGACCTATAAACCAGCCTGGGTATGCAGTTTTGTCCCCATATGCTTTGCTCCTCACCATCCTGGGAGAAACCTAGAGCCACTCCAGAGAAGTCCAGGGAGCCCAAACCAGGCACACCTCATTCTACTAATGAGGAAAAAAAAAATAAAAAAATTCAAGCCAAAATTCTCCCCTGGGAGAGTTTCCAAAACAAATCCCAAGCCTTGGCTCACCACACAGAAATAGGAAATCTCCTGGATGTTTTTCTTCGGGTTGTCTGGAAGAGGATCCCCAGCAGTGTTGCAGCCATTGCAAGGGACATGGGAACCAAGGTGCCACCACTGCCAATCTATGAACCCCCAACCATTGCAGGAGGAGCAGATACAACTGGGAATGTCTGAGTGCAGAGGAGGCAGTGCTGGCAGAAGGGATGCTGAAGAGGCTCTGTCTGCTGGGAGGAGGCTGGATGCCAGCTATGGTGTCTTCTGAGAAGTCCTGGGCCAATGGGAGAAATTACCAAGCCAAACACCCTGGGACAAGTAGGAGAAATCCCTGAGCCAAACACCCTGAGACAGACTGTGGAGCTAAGGGCCTGGGTGAGCAGGGACATCATCTGAGACTGTGTGTGCTTGGGAGAGGGTCCAAGGAGAGAAGGAGCTGTGATGATGGAGAGCAAGTGAGTGGGCTTGGGATAAGGAGGAGGTACCACAGTGGGGATGGGGACCACTTGGGGCCATCTTCCTGATCCCCGTCCCACCAGGCAATGGAATGGGGTTTCTCCCCACTATTGCCCACACGGGCCTAGAAGGGCTGCAAACAAAGCCGGGAGGTAGGCAATCCTGGAATCAGGAAAAGGCTGTCCTACTTGTGGGGTTAGGTCCCTTCCTGTCTCTACGGGGCATCAATAATTCAACCAAGGGCCATGGAGAGGAGGAAAACTGTGATGTCCCCCATTCAGTAATTGCATAAGAAACATAGGAAAGCTTGTTTGTGGTTGCAAAGTGCTCATGGGATAGGGAACAGCACCATACCAACTCGCAGCTGAACCAAAGGTGCTGCAAGGAAATTCCACCCCAGCCCCATGCTAGTGAGGGATGTCCCCATGGGAGGGGGGGAGACCCTGTCCCTGGAGGACTCTTCCCCAGGGACCAGCCAGAACACCAGTGAGTGGAATCACTCTGGCTGCCCACGGCCCTTTCACTCTCCCATGTAGCTAGATGGGGTCCTGCGATGGGGCCAGTGATGCTGGGTAGACCTGGGGGACCCCAAGGAGTGTGTGGGGGCTGAGGGCATCTGTGAGGGCTTTATTTGCTGGGACCAGCCCTCTGCAGCACTGGGGTTTATGAGGCAGCCGATGTGACTGCTTCCTTGTGGACTGAAGCAATAAAGCTTGCCAGAGGGTCAGAGGTGATACCGACTGCTCTTAAGTGGCCAAAAACAGTGGTCTGGAATGGAAACTGAACTTCTTGAGCCATAATCAGAACCAGCGGGGTTAAATTCCAATGGCTAAATACTCAGGACTTAGCCTAAACATCTTTCCCAGCTTGCTTGGTCTGTCCCAAACAGGATCCTGCAGCATGCAGTTATTTGGGCAAGGTCAGCCTGATGGCACTCTGAGGTTTGTGCCACATTTCCCTGCTGCTGGAGAGCAGGCATCACTAGGCCACTGAGTTTCCTTCACCTCACTCCGCTGGTGCTGGGTAAATACCTCTGCAGCACTTGGGAAATTCAGAGAGCCCTGCAAATGGATGCAGAGTTAAGCAGTTGTTGGTTTCAAGGCTCTCCAAAGCACCGGGGTGAGGTTGAAGCTGGAAACCTGAGCCCTGTAATTGTATTTTTCTTCCCGAGTGATATCTGAAGGGTTAGTTGGTTTGTTTGCGTGTTTGTTTGCAGTACTACTATCAAAGGCAGTCTCAGTGGTGATGCACACTGCGTCTAAAAAAGGACTTGCCCTGGAGCCAGCACCAGCCCTTCTCCAGGTCGAGCCACTACACGTCCCCATAAGCATAACCTGTCTTACCAGTGGCAGCCTCAGAGGCACGACAGCATTCCCGCGGGAGCTGGGGATCACTTGCCATGCCTGAAAACAGGCTCTGGCATTACTGAGTGCTTCTAGGAGAGCCCAGAAAGGGCTTTCTGCACTGGACAAGTGATGGGAGTGAAAGGACATGGCCAAAACATGGCTGCACTTTTGCATTTCCTTGGTCGTGGAAAGATTATAGAGAATGACTGCTGGCCAGAAAACAAAACGTAAAAAAAAAAAAAAAGCACTAAAAAAATGCAGACATGGCCATGCATCTCAAGGTCCATGTTCTGACCACAGAGCAGTCCACTGAGGAGACCTGGCTGGATATTTCTTGGCCTGATTTCACCACTGGCCAACACAACAGAGAGTTGGAAAAGCCTTTGTCAGCATCCACACAAAGCCACCCCCATCCTGGAGTCTGTTTGGGCATCTGGGCACCTCCACCTCACCAGGTCCTGGCTTCTACCTCCAGCTTGTGGGAACAGAGTCACTACTCCCTGTGGCAGGAGGTTAGTGAAGGGCCAGGCAGGCTGCTGAGCTTTATCATCAGTGTGGTTTATTATGCTCATTAATGATGTGGAGAAGGCAGCATGTTAACAAAAACGTGACATATTTAGGTTAGTTACAGCTGAAGGACTCTGCTGCTGTGGGAAAGAATTGCAAGAAGATATATGACATTCACCATGGGCCTGTGCAAGATGAAGCATCTTGGATAGACTAATCAAGATAATTCACATATATTGTCCTAAATTAATTATAGGCACTAAGTACAAGCCCAACATGTCAATGCAGAGAGCTCAATTAAGAGCTCTTATTCAATATACACTGATGGTCAAAAGAGCAAAGAAAAGATTACAATGGGCAGGGAGTACAGAGTAAAGCGGTAGAAATATTGCAGTATCACTGCTTAAATCAACACAACTCTGCCAGCAGATGAAGGAGCAGAGAGCGAGGGTGGTGGGCCCAGGGCAGTGTGGCAGGGGGCTAAAAGGGCACAAAGGGCACCTGCTTTGGCCCTCTCTTCCTCATAACCTCTTAAAACCAGAAGAGATCAAGTATATGCAGCATATTTTTAAATAACAAGGTGGGGGGGAGCTATTTTAAAACATGAGCGTTATCTCGGTGGAATAGGAGCAGTAGTTCCCATCCATGCAGCACAGTTACCCCAGGACACAGTGATTGCATGCTGGTCAGGACCTTCACACACAAGAAGAAAAGGTGGGGAGGAGGAAAAAGATGCACCCAGCTCTATGTACAGTAGGTGAGAGCAAGAGTATACACTGCATCCCAGCTCAAGAAAGGACAGGGCAAAATTGGAGGGCATTTGGGAGTATGGGAAACTGCCTCTGAGTGGGAGGCTGAAGCAGGCCCCTGTCTATTTAGTCTATCGTAGGCGAGGTTAGGATGTGAATCCATCGCAGTCAGCACGTCCCTCCGTGGGGAGGGGATTTCTTTCAGTCAAAAACACATAATGAAACCTAGGGTCTGGGATGGGTTTCACACAACAGCAAGAACTCGACAGGGGCTGGGAGAGCTCTCCACCCTCCGCTCTGCACAGTCAAGGGGCTCCCTGCAGTTGGGGTCCCTTTGCCCAGATTCTGTAGTGCTCAGCAGGGGACCCTAACACCAGGTGCCCTGTGCCCCAAGGTGAAGGGGTTTGTGCCCAAGCCCAGGAGTGGCTGCGGAAAATCTTTGGGCTGATTTCCCTCATGCAAGGCTCCGGCCAGCATCGTGTGTTCTCTTTTCATTCCTATTTCATGAGATGTCAATAATTAATGAGAAATACAATGCAGGGAGGATAAGATGAATATATATTTATAGATAATACTCACACACATATATATACTGTTAAAAAGAATTAAGGCTCAAATGTATTGGGAGCGTTGCAGTACGGTGGCTGTGAAAATACAGGGCAAAGAGCAAGGGCACAGGGGATGGTCCTAAAAGGCAGATGGAGGGTTTTTGAGGGATATAGAAGGTGGGATATAGATGCTACCTCCTATGGAGGGAAAGACCCAAGCAAGCTGCCCTGCAGACCCCATGTGGTCCAGTAGCAGGGCTCTTCAACCCTCCCAGCTGGTCAGGAGCTTGCTGCAGGCAGAGGCATCTCACCCTCTCCTTCCCAAGGACTCCTCCTATGGCATCCCAGGAAAGGGGTAAGATTCCAGTAGACCCCTGTGCTGTGGTGAGAGATGAAGCCCAAGGAAGAATGAGAAACAGCATCTCTGGTCCCTGGGGTTTTGCAGCCCCTACAAAACCACCCTTCTCACCAGCAGCCCAAGCCCAGCACAGCTACTGCTACTTCCGTACAGGGTTGAGCTGTGTGGATGGGGAGAATTCCCCAGCATCACCCCAGCCTGGGGGACTGAAAGGAGGACAGAGAGGGGAATAGCTGCTGCTGCCACCTTCCTGCAGCACCAACACTCTGGGGTCAGGTCTGGAGCTGTAGGAAAGCAATCACCTTCCCAGGAGCTGCCCTGAGCTAACCTGGGTCACTCTTGCAGTGCAGCCTCTCAGATGCTTTTCCACCTTGGACCTGAGCCATGTCCATCACCAGACAGAATTAAAGCAAGGGACAGACACAGGGGACAAGAAACACTTCAAAGGTGCTTCTTGGTGTAACTGCAGGTGATGTCTTCTGATCTTGGGCATCAGCATGGTCACACCTTCGCTTACTCACGACACAGGGATCCTGGGAGTCCCCCATTGCCCTGGCTCACATTTTGTGAAATTAATTTATATTTCCTTTCTAGCCCAGCAAGACTTAGCCCCCATGGCATGCCCTGACCCAAGGGGTGGACTTGGCCCCCTGTAGCAGGTCGGTCTGTGCTAATGGGGTGTGTGGTGTCCATATTTGGGGACAGTAGGGAAGTATGGCCACTCTCACTGTCATCTACATCCCAGCCAGTCCCTGGTCCTGGTGGCACATTGAGCAAAATGTAGGGGGGCTCCAATAGCCACACATTGCCCAAGCAAAGTGCATATGGTCGTGCCACAGCCAAATCCATAAGCTGGCTTTGTGGCAGGACACAGATTTGGGCTGCTTCTCCAGACAGCGTTAGAGCAGAGCATTTTCCTTCTCCTTGTCCCTGCCCTTCATTTCCAGCTTTTGAACCTGATTCACCCCAAAAATACTTTCATAAATAACCCCACTGGAGTCTTCCTCTGCCCAATGCCTGCTACCTTCCCTGACAGCTTGTGCCCCCACCACAGCAGGGACTGGGTGCCAGGCTGTCATCACCAACAGGACAAGGTTTGCCCCTGATTAGGTTTGCCTGAGCCCGGTTGTACCTGTGGCAACCAGACCCAGGGGCAGCAGGGGCGACTGGTGACCGGCCTGGCCATCCTGCCTTTTATCTGCAGAGTCTGTGGCTCCCATTTCCCAAGTCTAATTTATCACCTCACTTTTATAAATGGGTCATTTCCCATCCCCAGCCTGAGAGACAATTGTGATGGGCCCTGGAACTGTGCCACGAGCTCCTTTCAACTTCATAGAGAGTTCATCAAAGACCCAAGACACCATTTCCCCAAACAGTAAAAGTGTCAGAGAGAGGCGTGTTGGGAAACCTTGGTGACAGCCAAGTGCTTAATTAGTGGTAATGCAGAGTTTATGACCTGCCCCCACCCCCACCCTTGACACCTCCCTGCTGCCCCATGTTTCTGGGAAGGGTGTGAAGGGTGAGATAGGTCTCTCTGCTGCTCTGTGACCCGTGAAGTCCCCCGGCAATGTGGTGCTGGCAGAGAGGGTGGGGATGTCCCAGCCTGGCTGCTGCAGGAAGATGATGAGAGCTTTCCCCATGTGGTGCTCACACCAGAGCATCCCTATCCCCAGGTCCCTGTGGTGCCATAGCCCACCCCAGCACCCATGGGTGCCCTGGCATCCAAAGGCACCCTCTCTGATCATCTGCTGCTGGGAAGGATTTAAGGAAACCCCAGTGTGGGGTCAACAGTGGAAATGCTGTTTCTCATCCATCTGTCCTCAGCCTCTGTTTCCTGGCTTCTGCAAAGCCAAAGGAGACTTCTCCAAACTCCAGGAGACCCAGTGGCAGGACACTAGGCTAGTTCAGGGGCCAGCATACCACTGTCACAACCCTTTCATTTCTCTCTGAACTAATCCTCTCTGTTTTCCTCCAGAAATCGCCCTCCTGCCCATCACACTCTGTGTCTCTGTGGGCTATTTTTACTGTATTCTTTAGGTGATGGAGCAGCCAGAGCTGAGCATGGTGACTTCGGCATTCAAAGGCAGAGCATAAGCATTAACAGAGCTGATGGCATTACAATACTAGCACTCATCTCACAGATTCCCTATTACAGCCTGACATCAGCTGCAGTTTTTAGCCACAACACTTCCTTTCACAGGGGCTTCTTGCTGCCTCCCACAGCTGCCAGACTCATCTTTTCACCCCTGACATCACTGAGGGCCAAATTTTCCACTGGAAGTTGCCAAATACAGGTAAGGCTTGGAAAGAAAAGGGAGAGATTTGGTGATGTAGTGCTTCACCTACTCTGTGCACAAGTGTCTTCAGCTCTCAAGGGAATGTGTTACTGTGGGGAGCACTGTGACACCAGAGGTACAAGCAGTGAGTAGAGTGAGTTCTTCCATCACTTGGCCAGTGAAGTACCATGGTTCCAGGTGAGCACCTCCGTGCCTTGCTTTCCCCACTACAAAGGTGCTGCGTTGTCCCTCCTAGAGCATGCACATGGCCAATGAGTGTGAGCAAGGTGACAGGTGGTGCTGTGGCATGGCTTGCACTCCACATTCTTGGTCTCTGCAGGGGCCAGAGCAGCACTGAGCTGATGCAAAGCAGATATAAAGCTGATTTTAATTAGGAAGTAGTCTCAGAGGAGCACTGGGTCTCACCAGGGGACCCTGCTTTCACCCAGCAGGGCTGCAATGCTGAGGGACAGGTGGTATCTCCCCACCACTGCCCCATGGCACACACACAGAGCTGGCCCAGATCCCGCCTGGGATGAGATGATGTTAATGTACTAAGTTCCCATGTGCAGGACCATAACACCCCATATGTAGGACATCCCTGCCCACAGAGGGACCTGGCATCTCCCCAGCATGTCCCACCTGGCCACCATTCCCCACTTCAACTCCCTGGCCTCGAGTTTCCCGAGTGCCAGACTCTCCCCCCACCACCCTCCTCAGCACGGCAGGGGCCTTGCAGCTACAACCAGGAAACTATAAAACTTTACAGAGTGTGGCTGGAGAGAAACAGGAATTGCTGCAGTGACTGCCAGAAGGGCCAGCATTAGATTCACAAGATTTTCCAGGGCTTCGACTCGCCAGGAAGGGATTTATCCACCTAGGAGGAGCTGTAAAAACTAAAATTAAATTCTTCATCTTGGAAAGGGAGGGGTGAAAGAAGAAAACACTTGACCTCCCCCCAGATGCTCTGCTGGAGGCCAGGTATGGAGGGGTGGAGTTATGTGGGGCACCCACAGCTGCACCTGCTGAGCCCCTGACTGAGGGGGCTCTGGCACCCCAGGAGGCCCTGCCCCTAATGCTAGTGAGTGGGTGCTGCTCATCCCCTGGGCTGCACCCAGCACTCCTCCAGCCTGGCCCTTGCCTTCAGGGCATCAGTCGAGGATCTATGTGAGTGCCCAGGGGGAGGGTTGGGGTTAGTGTTCCCTCTCCAGTCCCTGTCACCGTTCCCCATGTATCCATCCCATGTGTTGCTAGTGAGGACAGGGCTGGACATGTGGAGGCAGTTCAGGACCCCAGTAAGAGGTAGGCAGGCATGTTCTTGCCAGACCAGCCTGAGGGCATCCCAGCAGCTCAGTGGGGGTTGTTTTCCATGTTGTTTGCAGGAGCTGGTAAGCAGTTAGGAGGCAAAAAACACTCAGAGTTCAGGGACCTGCCACAGCATCCTGGGTAACTATTGCAGGGGTCAGAGCAATACCTGGCTGGGTCAAGAGCTGCTGTTTTCTGATGAGGTACAGATGATTTAGGGACCACACATGGCCCCCAGCTGTGTGCAAGCTGACTATGGCAACCTACCCTGATCTGCATGGTGGCTGAGGGGACCGGATCTGCCAAAGGAAAGCAGGTTCTGTCCTTCTCCAGGACCACCAGCTCTCAACCCAGGAGTATTTTGGGGCTTAGGTTGCCCAGGCACTTAGCACAGTCCCAGGTTCACCTCTCTGCCCTCTCTTCCAAGCTAGTGTGGGTGGGTAGGTCCTCCCTCAGCACCCTGCTCCGCCCCATCCCACTAGGTTCCTGCAGAGGTGACAGGCAGGGGCACACCAGGGTCACCCAGCCACAGGCCTGCTGAACTGGCCCCAGTACGCACAGGCTGCTGGGGCAACACCTCCCTCATTCCTTTAGCCTCCTCATAGGGGTTTCCCCAATAATAAAGGTGCATACAAATGTTTTTAGCAAAAGCCCATGTTGCTGCTGGCTTTGGGGGCTGTTTCCCACATCAGGGGAGCCAGCGTGGCTAGTACAACATCCCAGTCAGCACGCAGCTGACTTATTTTAGGAATAAAATACTCATGAGGTGATAAATCTTACATCGATGATCTCTTTGCAACAAGACTAATTCCTGGAGCTTCACCGCCAAGTGGCATGGGAAAGCAACTTGCCAAGGCCAGGGAGAAGCCAGGCTTCGTCTCCTGACGTGTGGAGACAAAGATCAAAAGAAGCTCAGCTGGAAATCTCAGTGATGTTGTGCCAGAGGACACAACGGATGTCCAGGCCAAACCAAAGCTGCAGCTCCACTATCACTGGCTAGTGGGGTGAGCCAGGCTGTGCCGGGGCCCCAGCATCTCTGTCTGCCTGGCCACTTGAATGGAGCAACACATGCCAGCAATTTGTTTTGTACTTGAAAAGCCAAGGAAAACATGCAGATGAGAAATTTTCATGCAAATCCCATCATCTGAGAGACAGCTGCTGGCAGCTCCATGTTATAGGTGTCCTGCCCACCAGGATGCCCAGATGCCTCTATGGATGTGCTTTGAGGCACTTTTATTTCAGGTTTTTTTGCCTGCAACAGATCTTACACCAAATGCATGGAAAGACTGCTGCAAAAGTATGTACTGGGGAATGCTCTTTTGTCACTTATTCTGGTTTTCTTTCTATTTTTTTGCCAGTGCAGGGTCTTAAAATAACTGGCTACTTTAAACTGTGGTCCTTTGTTTCCTGGCAGAGCACTTCTGGTTGCCAGCTGAAGAGGGAGGGAGGTGAAGTGTCAGGGCCTCGTGAAGATTTTTGAAGGAGTTTTATGGTAATGGGGACAGCTTGTCACACCCTGAGTCCTTCGAGCTGCCCTCTCCCTCACTGCCAGCAGGGCCCTGTGCCATGGGTTTTCCCAGGGAAACTGAGTTTGCAGGTTCTCAGCTGGCTCTAACACCACCACTCAAACCTCATCCAGGCTTCAAGTGGGCACCCACAGGTCTGTACCATGACTTTGCAGCCTGATAGTGGGTCTCCCTTCAACACCCTTGGGGATCCTGCATGCAGAGCTTCAACTTTCCCACCTTTGCATTGTCCACTTTGCAGCAAACTTTTTAAACCATGACAGCTCCCAAGCACTGGAGGGAAGAGTGGGGACAGAGTCCATGCAACTCCCTTGACCTCAGTTAGTGTGGGAAAGGGCTATGGCAAAACTGGTTAGGAACCGGGAGCTGGCCCTGGGGGAAGCAATAACTAAGCCTGGGCTTATCCCTCCTGAGAGGAGTGTCAGGGCAGTGGATGCAAATCCTGGGCTGACTGAGTGCTGCCTGGCACCTCTCCCAGGGCGTTTGCACCCTTGTCCTCGAACACCCCAAGAATGCAGCATGGCAGGGAGAGGTGATCCCTGCAGCTGAGGGAATTGTAACCAGCCAGTGTGCTTCCATCGGGCTGGACTCCACCACCCACTACGCACCAGGGATGGGTCAGAGCCTGGCTTGGAAGTGTTTACATTGGAGACTTGTGCCATGCCTGGGCATGTCCTCACTTTGTTTATTCCTTTGGCTTATTATTTTGTTTGACTATTTATTCCTGGATGCCTTTTTCTCACGGTGGCTATGTTTATTTAGCACAGCCAGCCCGGAGCCCGCTGGGCTCTGGTGCTGCTGCTGGGCAGAGCAGTAAGCCAGAACAGCAAGTGCAGCAAGGGGAACACAGAGCTGAGGTTTTCCTGAGTGCCTGGTGGGGTGTTTGTGAAGGGTGGGATGGTGTTTTAAATGGACAGTGGACAGAGGATGACAGTGTACAGAAGGGTGGTCACACATACGTGGTGATGTTGGTGCTGCCAGCATGCAGCCACACCAAAGGGTTTTGGCACCCACACGCCTTCCCACCAACACAGTCCCTCAGGACCAGGGCAGCTGCACTTGTAGAAACCAAGGCAGGAAAAAGATGAGTTTGGAAAGTATGAGAGTGGCCCACAAAGTGATGCTATCCTCTCACCATCAGTGATGCTCCTGAGGGTCCCCATCCCCACCAATCCTCCAGGACCCTGGGTGATCCCAGAACCTGTGCCCCTACCATACCAGGGTGAGGTGGAGATGCCAGTGTGCTGTCAGCCCCTCCTCCCAGCCCTGGGTTGTCTGTCCATTCCCAGGTCCCATGTGGTGTCCCCCATGGCGGCAGCCCCTGAGGACCCTAAATATTGGATCCTCTCGACACTGAGGATGCGGCTGTGGCTGAGGGCCGGGGAGCCATGGTAACCCAGCAAGGATGGGGGTTTCCATGACAACAGGAAGCGCAGTATCTGGAGCTAGTTTTGGGAGAGAGATGCTCCAGGTGGGGTGGGAGGCAGAACCATAGTACACCCAGGGCTGGAGGATGCCAAAGCCTTGGTTCAAGGTGTGGAAAAGCCCTCCCTGTTCCAAAGGCTGTCCCTGGCCCACAGTGCCTGGAAGGGGAGGGCAGGTGGAGATGGTGTGGTCCAGGCCCTGTGCCACAACCCCACTGTGACCACTGCCAACTTCATCTCCAAGGGGTCCCTGGCAGTCCCAGTGGGGCATGGTGCCAGTGCCTACATGATTGATCCAGGGGAGTGACCAGCTCTGAAGGGCACACAGTGTCAAGTGAGGCCTCTTGGCTTTTTGCAGCCAGGTTGGTTTGCTGAGCATCTCTGTGTGCTTCAGATACAAGCACAAACCCCAGATATCTTATCATCCTACTTGGTGATCACTATCTCCTACTTGGGAATGGCCCTGTAGGGTCAAGCTGGGGTGCAGGACAGGATTCAGCCCTCTGTGATTCAGTTCTCTGTGTTTGGAGAGCATCTGTTCCCTATAACTATCGTGAGCACCAGGTTCTCCCCAGCTCAGAGCTGAGCATGTGAAAGGTCTATGTGCTGGCATTTCAGCTGCAGACCCCTAAAATATCACTAATGGGGCCAGGCTGCTATTTGACTGGTCAGCAAAAGTGCATGAGCATGCAGTGGGCTGGGCAAGGACCCCACTGTGGGCCACCACTGTTTGACATCCCTGTCTTGGAGACGCCAGCCCCATGGCCACCCACTTACGAGCACACCCCACCATGCCCCTTTCTGCTGTGTCCCATCCCGCCACAGGGCTGGGAGGCAGGGAGGGGAAGGGGACGATGGGAGGTGTTGGGAGGAAACAGACCTCCCAGCTGGGAAGCACGCAGGAGAGTGACATTTGCCAGACACTGATGCTGCTTTTGATAAAGAGTGGGGGCAGTTGTCTGCCCGCAGGCACCCACGTTTCCCACACCTCACAGCAGCTGGGGCCGAGTCTCATCCCCTGGCCCTGCAGCCTTTGCCTCCCACCCACTGGTGCTGTCCTGGCAGAGCTGGAGCTGCACAAGGCTGGCCTCTTTCTTTCCCTTTTGGAACTGGTGGGCTGCAGGGAAAAGGGCACAAATACTGTTTATTTATTTATTTATTATATAGCATTTGACAGTTTCTGGTGAGAAAGGGCTACTACAGAAGTGGACAGTGTCACCTGGACAGCATCAGCACAGTTGTAACATGCACCCCATGGCAGACGAACAAGGCCAGTTCTGCAAACTCATAGAACTCAATTTTTTACCCAAGGGCTCATCCCCAATGAATGACTCAACCTAGGAGCCAGGTTTCCAGCCATCCTTCCTCTTCATGCTGCCTCCCAGGGCTCCCACACCCGGCAGGCTGGGTCCTTTCCCCCAGCACAAATGGTGGCTGAGCTCTGCTGTAAGCACACGCCAGCAACCAGGACGGGCAGGCGCTTGCAATGATTCCGCCATGAATGAAGCTTGTGGCTGAGTTTTAGATCCTAAGCCTGCTTCAAACTTTGCACTGGGAGAAGTGATTTGTCTTCAAATGTTATGTGGTTAAAATAAATGCAGAGAATTTTAATCCTGGGAATTTGGAAAGCAGTAGATTTAAAATAACAAAACCCTTTCATATGGCACTTAATCCAAAATTAGCTGGGTTTTAAGTTTTACGGCAGTAGCTGATCATTCTTTGGCCACCTCCGGCTCGGCATGGGAAGGGGGGGGCTCTCCCCAGATCCCTGGAGTAGGAGTCAACGAGGACTCCAGGATGGGCTCTCCCAGATGCACCGTGCCGCACTGTGCCAGGGAGGTGCCAGAGCAGAGACGGCATTTTTTTTTTTGTTGACATGGAATGGATCTCCCACAGCTACTTAAGATTTTAATTGCCCTGTGATTAAAGTTTTCATTACTAAGCAATTAGCACCTGAAATTTTAAGTGCTGAAGTGTTTAACTGCATCCTGAAGCTGCCAGAGGTGAGGGGTAGTGGATGTGGGAGGGACGGTGAGAGGGTTTTGAAGTGGGGACCAGGAGTGGCAGGAGGTGGCCGCCTTGATGGGACCCAGCCAGGCTGGCATGGGTGCTGCCGGCCGCCCTGATCCTGCCGGCAGTGCCAAGTGCCTGGCAGCATAGGGAGGAGTGCCCGCAGGGGCAAGTGCCCAGGAAGCCTGGGAAGGAGACAGGCTGGAGCCGTCACTGACCCAGCGGGAAACATGCCGGCTGGGTGAGCTGGGATGCGGCTCCACTCCCTGTCCTGGGAATTGATGACAGGACCCACCTTGTGCCAGGGGTGGCACAGGAGAACCCACAGCAGCCACATGGCTGCCCAGATGCCTGCTTAGGTGTTGTACCTCTGGGTACTGCCTTTTGTACAAGGGACGTGGAGATGACACCTGATGCCGCAACAGCCCTGCTACAGTGGAATCCAGCCCAGGAACAGGGAGGAATCCCCCTGCCCCAGTTTCCTGCATCCCCAGAACAGCTACACTCCTGGTGAGCAGGCAGCAGAAGCTTCTTGCAGGGTTCTTTTTCTCCCATCCTCTGGGTGCCACCCACATCCCTATATCTATCTGGTGGCGATGCACTCCCAGGGCAAGGAATGCACTCCCTTCTGTTTGTTTTTAAACTCATGTTGGGCAATTTCATTTGATGCCCCTTAGATCTTCTGAGAAAACAGGAATAATTGTTCCCTAATCACCTTCCCTTTATTAAGTTGTAGCCGAGGTTGCCACATGCAAACGAGGTGAGGGGTGGTGGCTGGGCGCAGAGGGCAGGGTGCATGAGTGCACCAGTGTGTATGGCTGTGGTCTGACACACACCGTACTAGTGTGATATGCACCCATCACTAGAGCGTGTTGGGGATGCATTTATAAACATGGAGTGAAAGTCAAATGCTGCAGAGGGGTGGGGTCTCTGGGTAAGAAACTTCTCATTGAGAGAGGGCTGGGCTGGGAAGTTTATCCTTTGAACATCCACGGCTGTTGCTACTTTTTGAGGCTTTCCTTTCTTCTCTTTTCATCAGGTCCTGCTGTCTTGCCACTCCCCATCTGTGTGGGAATGCTTTCTGGGGACACCACGGGCACTGCAGATTTGCCAAGCAGGCTGGAGGGCTGTTCTAAGGCAAAGCATTGCTAACTCAGGTCAGTGCTGCAGACATGCTCCCCTGTGTACCCCACAGCCCTGCATTTCACCTCTCAACCCATCCCTGCTCATGTCATGCTCATGTAGTCCCTTTTGCAGCCCTGTCCAGCTACAGCCATCACTCCGAGGTGCCAGGGAGGCATTGGTGGAGGTTACAAGGGCTGGTCATATGCGTGAAAGGACATTGCTGAGACAGGAGATGCCCAGGTTTCTACAGGCATGTGTATCCACCAGCCATGACATCACTCTGGGGACTTCAGCAGCACTGAGTCCTTGCACAGGCAGATAGGCTGGACTTACAGAACCAGTTCCTGCCAGCAAATACTTAGCAGGTACCACAGTTAATTCCTTTTGTGCAGGCGCTGGAGCCCTGCCAGTGCTGTTCCTCAGGCCACTCACCCAGACACTCTGCAACACCCAGGCAGTGACCCGGGGGTCTCTGGCCAGCTACCTGCACTACTGGTGACCAGGCCCCAGAATCCTCAGCCCTCAACTGGGACAGTGGTGCTGTGCCCGCCTACACCAGGGGAGCATGAGGCCCTGGGGAGAGGCTGGGCTGGCAGCACCAGCCCATCAGGAGCAAGCAGGGGCTCATTAATTACAGTGTGGGGATAGAGGTGATTATGGAGCATCCTGCCTATGCCCCCCTGCTCCAGTTTTTCATCCTATTCTGAAATAAATTCCTTTTGGGCTGAAATTTGCCAGGCATGGCTTGTCTTCAAGGGGAATTCTTGAGGAAAGTTTAAGTAAAATTGGTTCAGCCATTTTTGAGTTATTCAAGTGTGAATAAGCAATTTCCCCATGTGCTCCATTCAGAAATTTTGTGCTTGGGTAACTCAGACCTCTGGAATCACAGAATAAATGAGGTTTCTGCATCTCGCTAAGCTGGCAGGCTCTGGTACCGTGTCTCCGGTAGGGAGGATTTCCCGGGAGTAGCTTCATGGAGAGACAGCAATTCTTCCTACACCGAGTCTGGCCTTTGGTTAAGTTTCTTGGCATCTCCATCAGCCCCCATAGCTTCGCTTCCCCACTGGCACAGCATTGTACCCCAGCACACGTATTAACGGTGCCAGCTTCGTCACTTCTCTGTTGCTCACTTTCTTGACTGACAGTTCATCTAAATCAACGACTTCTACTTCTTTGCTCAAACTTTTGCATTTTCTACCAGGGAAACTCCCTTGCTGCTGCTTTGCTCGCCAACAACTTACTCCTACTTGGAGAGCACAACATCCCACTTGCCGCTTCTCCTGTCCCTTTCAGAAATTTATCACAGTCATATGTCACATCCAATCTTAAATTAGCACACTGACTCTCTTGAGCATGGCTTTTCGCTTCAGGATCTGTGCCCAGTGGTGCTGGGGCACTTCAGCAGACATCAGGGCATGGCATCCTGGCTCCCCACAGCTCACGGAGGCTGACAACATTCCTACAACAGCAATCAGTCATCTCCAAATTTTCATCAGCCCAGGCAGAGCCCAGACTCACACTGATCTCCCTGGTCAGGGCTTGGGGAGCCAAATCCCTCTGGGACAAGGAAGTAAAAGTGCTCACCCATGATCCTGGTGGGATCATACAGCAGAAGGAGGAGGGTATTCAGTCACACTCTGAATCCATCTGCACAGCAGTGAGGCAGCCATGGACAGTTCTGATAACCTGCTGAAGTCTCACTCCTGACAGGAGCCACAGGGAAGATGGCTGGGAGTGTGGCCCCATGACTGCTCTGCTGCACCAGCACAGTGCCACGGCTGCAGAGTGAGGGAGATTCTGGGGCAGGTTCCTGGGTCGGGGAGCACTGCAGCAAGGTGCTGCTTGCAGATGGTTGGTGGCTGTGGTAGGGGCAGTTCAGATGGCTGTGCCATAGAGACAGACCTGCCCAGGGTGATGCACCTGGCCATGCATCCCACTATACTCTGGACCTGCCAGAGCTCCCAGCCACCTTAGGGACCAGAGTCATCAATGTGCCCCAAAATTAGGACCTCGGGGAATTTTGATAAACTAATGCCCAGTCTCCCCAAGCATCCAAGGAGGAGTCTTGCAGTGCAGCACAGAGGACCAGGACAGGTTGCAACCCATGTCTCATGTCCTATGCTGAGTGCATGTGCCCCAGGCCCCATGACAATGACATGAGAGAATGGGGCGAGGACAGAGGTGCTCACATGCCAGAGGCTGTGGATGCATGCACATTAGATGGCACCATCTTCCATGAGGTCTGAGAGTAGTGAAAGAGAGTTCTGGGGGTATCACTGCAGGGTGCTCTCTATGGCATCATCCTGGCCAAGATCCCAGAGCTCAGCCCTGTCACCATGGTAGGAATCATGGTGTGGTGGGTATGGGATGAAGTGGCATGAGATGAAATGAGTGGAGTGGACTGGGACAAGATGGTGTGAGCTGGGATGACACAGGGTGGGCTGCATGAGTTGGTTGTTTGGGATGGGGCAGGATGGGACTGTATAAGATGGAAGGGCAATGGGTAGCACAGATAAACCAGGCTGCCGGTGGTGGGCTACAGGAGAGGCCCATGGGCCTGTCAACACACAAAAACAGGCTCAAACACTCCCCCGCAACCGGTGGGGGGCAGGGCAGACGGGCCTATGGCTGAGAGGCAGGCCGAGAGTGTGGGCCCCTTTAAGAGCCCAGTTCCGCAGGTGGCCGCTGGGTGGGGCGCGCTCTCCGCCCTGCGCTTCCCGCGCTGGGGGGCGGGGCCACCGGGGGCGCGCCGGGCAGTTCCCGCCCCCTCCAATTCATCTTTCCGCTGAGGCTCCTCCCCCGTCCCACCGCCGCCCAATAGGCGCCGCGCTCGCCGTCGCCAGGGGCTCCGGGCTGCCAGGGGCGGGGTGATTGGCGGGCGGGCTCCGCCCCGCTCGGCTCAGCGGCGGCAGCGGCGGCGGCGGCGCCAGAGCGCGAGCGTGGCGCGGCGGCGAGAGGAGCCGCGCGTGGCGCCGAGCTCCGGACTGCCCGGCGGGGCCGCCCGCACCGCCCCCCCGCCATGGCCGCCGCCCGCACGGGGGCCCACCCGCCGCCGCCGCCGCCGCCTGTGCCGCTGCTCCCACTCCTGCTGCTTCTGCTGCTTCCCGGCGGCCGCCGCGCTCTGGAGGGTGAGTACCGGGCGGGTGTACCCGCCCGCCGTACCGGGGCCCGGGCTACCTCTCATGCACTCTCCAGGGTCTCCCCAGCCCACGGGGCCTCATCGTTGTCCGCTCTAGGCTCGGCTTTGTCGTGCCACCGACGCCTGGCTGTCGCCGCAAATGCAGCGCTCCTCAACCTCGTTTCTAGCGCTTAGCCGCCTTCAGTAGGTTTCAGAGTCAACGCCCCGTGGAACCGAGCCCGTTGCGGCCAAGGAGCGGCGGCCGCGGCCGGCGGCTGCTGGCAGGGAGCGGCGCCTCGTTGCATACTCGGTTCACGTTCCTAGGCTTTTCGCCGCGACCGAGAGGGCTGGAAAATTAATATTTCTTTCAGTGGAAGCTCGCGTCGTGCCAGAACTGGTGGGGCCGCCGAAGGAGTGTCCGTGTGCCGTGTCCGGCTCCATCTCTTCCCCGGCGGGCTTCGCCGCGCCCGCTGCCTTAACCCCAGAGGCCCCGGCATGGGACCTCCGGGGTGAGCGGCCACGCGTGACGCATCCATCTCCGAGTGGGGTCGCGCTTCGCGGGCTGGGGAGACCCAGCGGGGAAGATGGTAGCACTCCCGCGGAGTTAGGCATAAAAGGAGGGTTAATGGTCTTCGCTCTCAGAGTGTGAATCTCGGTCCGCCGCTTCCTCCCCGCAACACACACACGCATACACCGTCTTTGAGCGAGAAAAGCAGCTCCCGGTCCTGCAGGGTGACCAGGGGCCCCGGGGAGAGTCGCACAGTGGGGGAGGAGGGGGCCCGTGCGGGTTTTTGTCTCTGCACAAAGTGTGCGCGGCTTCGACGGAGAGCGCCGGGGGCGGCGACGCTCCGGTGTCCGGTAACCGAACCCGCTGCCGGAGCGGCGGGAGGGGCTTGGGGAGAAACCTCTGTCTGAAAGGAGGTGCCTGGACGGGTGTCGGTGGGGACAGCTTTTTTGTATTCGGAGGCAGTTTCGCGCTCGGGCTGTTACTGTCGTCGCCCCGTGGTGCGGGGTCTGGTCTGCGGCATCGAGGAGTGACCGTGGGCAGGAGACCTTCCCCGCCGCGATTTGTTGGGGAAACATGTTTCCTCTGGCTTTGGCTTTGTAGAAAGTTTGGGGGGGTGGCGTGCTTGTTGTTTGTATTTATTTTCATTCTCCCTGCGATTATTTTTTTAATACTTTTTTTTTTTTTTTTTAAAGGGTTGGGTTTTGGTTTTTTGGGTTTTTTGTTTAGTTTGTTGTGGTTTTTGTTTTTTAATTATTCGTCTTCATATGTGGTAGGAAATGGAGCTGTGGGCCTGCTGGGTTCAGGAGCTCCGGGCTGAGTGGGAGCCCTGCGGCAGGAGGGGCAGGGAGAAGCCTGCCCGCACACAGCCCTCTCGGGATGGAGGCTTCGGAGCACCCACCTGGAGACTGCCGTACCGGGCAGAGCTTTGGGCAGTCCTAGCCCTGTGGAGAGGTGCAGCGGGATGAAGCTGTGTCTAAGGAGCCTGTGAACAGCCCCTCGCAACCACCTTCCTATCAGCGGTTGGGGAACCGGGAAAGGAAAGCCGGTGTCGGGGCTGGCAGCAGCTGTGCATCGCCTGCGGACTGTCCCACTTGTGCCCCGGGAGGCAGGGAGACCTCCAGCCTCTGTTGTCGCCGTCGGGGGGTGGATCAGGGTGAAGAGATGGATGGAGAGAAAAGAAACAGCTCCTGCTGAGGACTCGTTGGGTTTTCTCAGCTTCCCAAGCATGCAGAGAGATCAGGGACTGAACATGCTGCCCGAGGAGGTCAGGGCCCAGCTGGGTGCCAGCCCAATGAGACTGCTTTGGGCAGGCTGGCAGCCACCCAGCATTTTTGGGTCTGGCCCCAATTCCCCATGGATTTTCTTTTTATTTTTCTTTACCCTTTGCTCTTGTCTGAGATGGAGGGAAAGTTGCAGCTTGATCGGGAGAGGTTTTTGCCTTGCCCAGCGTTAGGAAGCCGTGGCTCGCGTTGGTGTCAGCCAGCTCCCGCGCTTCTGTTGTGCTGGGCATTTCTGGCTGCTCACGATGCTGCTTCCTGACTGGGACCGGCGCGTTCGAGCAGTTACTGTAAATCTAGTGCACGCATTAGTTTGGATATTTTAGTGCTGATCGTAAATCTGTCATGGCCATAAATCTGCACGCACGTCCTGCAGACGATAACGGCAGCAAGAGATCCCCAGACCTGGCTGTGTTGTCATCCCCTCCCGAGGGGAACGACAAGCTGGTGGCCAGCTGGAAGGGCAGGGGGCTGCGGGGCTGGCCATTGCTGCCTGTTCCCAGAGGGATGGTGGGGAGTTGGGTTTCTTTACAAGGCCCCACGGGGGTGGAGGGGAAAAGCCGTGCTCGGCAGCAGCTCAGTGAGGGCTTTGTGCTGCCGAGGAGAAAATGGTTTCTCTCCAGATCCTGTAAGTGCGCTGGGTCTGTTTGAAGTCACAATGTGTTTTTCTTCTCCGGTTCAGCAGTCCCCGGGCTGGCTGCAGAAGGAATGCTCTATCCCCGGGGGCAACAGCGGATCCTTTCTCCAGCACAAGGGTTGAAGCTGAGGAGTTTGTCCCAGCGGGGCTGTGGGAGCAGAGGCCCCAGCTGAAACAGCTTAGGGAATTGTGCTATGTTCAAGGCCCTTGCCGACTATGGTGGGACAAAATTCCAGACTTCAAGACACCCTTGCCTGAGGGATCATGGATGGCCTCAGGCTCTATCTGCCCATCACCCCAGCGGTGTAGGAGGGCTGGAACTGGGACCTGTTCACCTAGGGAGCCACTCTCCCAGGCAGCTTCATTTAAAGCTAGGGATTCCCATATGCTCTCTCACAAACCCCCAGTGTAGAGGCACACAGCTCTGCTGCACATAGCCCCGAGCTGACTTGGGCTCTAGTGAAATTACATAGAATTCCCTGAAACAGGAGGGTTTCAAGGGGGGGATTTTCCCCATTGGCAGCTCCCACACTCCCACCAGGGTTATGCAGGCTGACCAAGCTCCTCTCAGTACTGGCAAACCCCTACTTAATCGACCCCTGGACTGGAACTGCCAGGTATTTTCTTGGCAGAGAGATTTGCTTTCCATTTAATTACTTTTCACTGAAATGGCATGTTTCTCAGCAGGGTGATGGGGGCAAGTTAGCTCTGCTGGTTTTATTGATGCTTGGGGTAGGGCTGTAAGGGAAAGCAGGTTGTGGGTCTCCCAGGTGCTCGCTGGATTCATTAAATCTCCAGTTCCTCACTAAAAGCTCTGCTTGAGGAAACCCATCTGTGCTACCCAGGCACAGAGAAGGGCTTTCCTTTGTGTGTCAAGCGGAGCATGCAGAAAGCCGGGGAGAGGGAAAACTTGCAGCACCGGGGTCCTTTTGCAGCCCTGCATTTCGCTTCCAGTGTCCATTGAGGTTGTGGCTGTAAGGCCGTGCCCGCCTGCCACTCACAATTGGGAATAGCGGCCTCTGGTTTTTAAGGAATGAACCGAAACTCCTTGTTTTGTTGTGATGACTTGGTACGAGAGATATTTGGGGAAACCAGTTTGTTGCATTTTCTTTTTGTGAGCCGTTTGCTGCTACCACTGTAGCAGAGGAGCTTGGTGTTTAATTAAAACAGCCGGAGCAATCTGAATCACAGACTTGCATGTTTTTAAAATTGTAGCTGTTCCTGTTGTGCTGAGTCAAACTGGTTTGTCGGGATTAAGCGTCTACGCCTGGGAGCTGCGCTGGGGGAAGGGTGCAGGGGCGGCCCTGGGGTTGGTATCCCCGTTCCTCGCTGACGGAGGAAGCAGGGTGGGAGCCATCCTTCCCCTGAGGAGAACCCCAGGAGAGGGGAACCATCCCCATGGGCTGTACTGGAGCTGGTGGCTGCCGTCGCCCCAAGCTTCCTCTGGGTTGAAGCCATAACAAGTTGATGTCGCTTCTGGAACTGGCAAGTTCTGGAACCAAGTGAAGCATGTGGGGGACAGTGCGGGTGGGGGTACGCCTCCCATGGCTAGGCAGCTCTTTTCAGGTACCTGGGCACAGCCTTATGCCCCTGGTGTCAGGCTACCATCTTGAAGGCCAGGCAGCCTTTTTGCACTAGCACTCCCACCTGGCTGGGACAGTCCCATTCGAATTTGTGTTTTGGTTTTGTTGTTTTTTGTTCTCGTTACTAAAAAAACAGTCCTGCTCGCAGTCTGGGGTGTGGCTGGTGGTGGGGTAGGGGCCGTCACCTGGCAGAGCTCTGCTCATCCCTGTACAGATGCTGTGGGGAGCCCAGTGGGAGCCATTTTGTAGGGAGGGTGGGTGACCCACCTGCGGAGAGACAGGCAGCTTGACGCTCTTGGCAAGGCCTCATCCTCCCGCGCTTGGGCTTCGGTATCTCCTGCCCTCAGCATGGCTGCGGAGCCCTGGCAGGGCTGATCTTGGGAATGGGGCTGTGTCCCCTTCCTGCAGGGCTGCTGTTCCCAGAAGGGCTGCGGCCCTCCTCTGGAGCCTGCTTTCCTCTCAGTGCAGCCAAGCCTTCCAGCCTGTGATACTACCAGAAGTGGGAGGGAGCGAGCCCAGAGCTGTCTTCGCATGGCCGCCCCTCTGAAGAGGAGAGGGAGCCATCTTGGGAAGAGGCAGGAGCGCAGCAGCCGGGCCAAGAGCCGACCCCATGGCCGCTTTCCACACGCATGCCAGCATGTGCTGGATGGGGTCCTGGACTGGGGGGGATTGCGGGGGGTGGGGGGCATCTTTTAATTTTATTTTTGCTCGTCGCTAAGCTCCGCACTGCTGGGGCCTGGTGTTTCTCATGCATGTGGCAGGAGCTGTTGACAAACACCTGTTTCCCAGCTCCTTCCCCAGGAATGCCCCAGGGGCCCCACGGGGGCTGCAATGGCAGAGGTGGGGGTAGCAGGGACACCCCCTCCCTGGGTTCTCTCCCAGGGCTTTCCTGCCTGGCAGCAGCTGTGGAGGGAATTTGGGCCTCCCTGTTCCTCTCCAAGGTGTGGCTGTCAAAACCCATCCCTGCCCCAGGGAGAGGACACTGGCCACCCCCCTCTGACCAGTCCTGCCTGTCCCTTGAGTGTCAAGCTGCCTGCCTGGCGAGGGCTGGGGTGCAGGAGGGACCCTGCGGGGAGGGGGGTGCTCGGCGGGTGCGCATGCACACGCGGCGTGCGATCCAAGGCCTTTTTTTATTAATGAGAAAAATGTGCAGGGCTTGAACGATCGCCAGGAACAGATTTATTCTAGTTCCCCAGAAATTAAACTGAAATGAAGGAGCGAGTCAGCCCAGCCCGGCACCCCCTCCTGACTCTGTGCTTGTTTTAACTCTGGAAGAATCTGACTTTGGGGGTGGGGGAGTCAGGGAAAGGGGGGGGCGATATTTGGGTTTAAGCAGTTCCAGATGGGCTCGGTGCTTGAGGAGAGCCGAGGAGGCAAGCGGAGAGCAGTGTGGAGATTTGGGTAACTGCCCCAGGCAGGAGTAGAGGAGGGAGATTTTGGCAGAAACTCCTACTCAGCACTGCTGGAATGGGATGGAGCTTGGCAGCCCAGCTGCCCCGTCTGTGGGGCAAACCTTTGGATGTGCAGCAAGTAACCTTTTTTTGGGGAGGGGGTGGTTCTGGTTGTTGGTTTGGATTGCTTTTCTCTTCTTTTTTAAAAATATCATTATTCCTTCCCTGGGCTCTTTCCAAAAGTGCAACCTGGAAAAAAATAGAGCTGGAGGAGGGAGAGGGGCCCTTTGGATCTCAGCCTGCTGCAGACGGCTGCCCTGTGGAGGCAGGACTGCAGTGCCGACCACATTTCCTTCCTTACCCTGGGGACTTCGATGCTTTCCTTCCACCCACACCAGCCCAGCTTGGTCTGGTGGCCCCTGGGGGACACCTGCCCCATGAAGCCATATCTACAGGATGATGAGGCGGCCATGGAGGGAGGTGGCAGGAGCATTCCCATCATTGCGTGGCGTGAAAATGAAGGTGGTTTTGAGGGCTGATTTGCTACTTACATCCTGGTCGATTGAATTTGTGTATCATACAGGTCTGGCATCTCCCCATCAGATGAATTATTTCTGTGGCAGCAGCGGGTGGCTGCGTGGCCATTGCTGTTGGGGACAGTGACCTATAAATCTCTTCTGTTTGCTGGCCATAGTGCTCCTGCCTGCCCATCATGGCTAGTCATGTTGTCGCCATGGCAGGGAGCTGCAGCAGGCAGCCCCTTCCCCTGGGCCAGACAGGGACATGAATGTCCCAAGCGGGCAGCAGTCCTTGTAACGCTGGTAGGTTGTCTGGCATCTGAAAGGGCTGTCCATGGGGTCTATCCATTCCCCTTGACTGCAGCCTGGCAGGCTTTTTCTCTGGGTGAGCTGAAGCAGCTCACACCCGGGGTGCATCCACCATGTGGGCAGGGATGGCAGCTCTTTCCCTGCCAAGCTGACCCCAGCGTGGCACACCAGGCTCTGACATCCAAAATCCCTGCGGTATTAATAGAACAGTAATTGCAGTGCAGGGCTGGACTCGGGCATCTGGCTCGCATCCTCTCCCAGCGTCAGTACCGCCTTTCTGTGGGACCAGGGCCTGGCA
>JAOEGS010000790.1:0-51421 GCA_025447755.1 Corythornis vintsioides | reverse complement strand
CAGGGCTGGACTCGGGCATCTGGCTCGCATCCTCTCCCAGCGTCAGTACCGCCTTTCTGTGGGACCAGGGCCTGGCAGGCCTCGGACACCGGCTGCACTTGTCCTTGGTGTGTGATTGCAATACAGGACCAGCTGCAAAATCCCCAGCCTCCAAGTACTGTGCTTTGGAGGGAGAGGGGTGTATGCAGCATGGGTGCTGGAGCCCAGCTTGAAGTGGCCCTGTTTGCAAAATGGCAGAAATCTGCCCTCCTTGGCTCGACTCAGTGTGTGCCCAGGAACACCCATCCCTCCCCACAACCCGGGTGCTGCCACTTGATCTGCTTTTCACAGAGCTGGCACCTGTCCCTTCTCACATGCTTCAGTCTGTCTCGCGGTCATCAGGAAACAGCTCCTGGCGAGGAGCACGCAGCCGGAAAACCCTCTTCAGCCAGTTAGTGAAGGGCGGGTGGGCGATGGGGCAGGGAGGGAGGGAGCCCTCCCTTCTGTCCTGTATGCCAGGCAGCTCCAAGTCATTCAACAGCTAGATCTGGCCCATCCAGGAGGTGCAGGACACTGGGGTCAAGTGGTCAGTGAGGGAGATGCAGCCAGCTGAGGGCTCAAAGCCACAAGGCCATCTTCCCATGTGAGAGTATTATAGCCTAGTGCAGGTATGGGATTGGAAAATGGAGGATACATCCTTGGAGCATCCTTGGAATTGGCGTTTTGGGCTCTGCTGCAAGCTTATTGTGGTGCCAGTGGGAGGGGGACCAGCAGTGGTGCTGGGATGGGCAATGCTACCCATCCTTGGCTGGGCTTTTCAGGGCAGGGACTTCCTGGCCTAGTGTGTGCGTGTGTGGTGTGTACAAAGGGGCCTTAATCTCAGTTGGGGCCTCTGGGCCCTGCCATAATGCAGAAATAATGAGTCTATTATTAAGTGCCCACAGTACTTCTTCACTCCAGTGGCTTGCCTCCAGCAGCAGGCAGAACCTGCCCCACTTGAAGTGGATGTGTCATCATTTGCCTCAGCAAATCTGATCCCCTTTGATGATGGGCCAAACGCCCTTGGCATGAAGGGGCACAGCTGGGATACAGGCCCCCTTCCCCCCCCCCCCCCCATTCCCTTTGTTTCCAGTTCATGGGCAAGTTATTGGTTTGCCCCAGACATGGGGAATGAGTGGTCCAAGCCCCCACATCCCCTCAGAGAGGGGACAGCATGGGGAGGCAGTTCCCAGGGAAGCCCTATGTGTCCCCACTTGGCGCTGGGGAGCAACAGGCACCCTGCTCGGCATGGGGATGGGTTCCCAGCGTGGGTGCGATTGGGAGCACTCCAGCCCATCCCTTGGGCTGAACTGCACCGCCTGGCCTGCGCAGCCTGACTGCCAGGAAGGGTGAGGCCAGGACCCTGCACAGCCCCCTGGCCTCGAAGCAGATGTTTGGGTGGCCAAGTGTGCAGGAGGGGACCCCAGGAGAGCCGGAATCCCTTGTAGAGGACAAGGGCGTGTGGGCTGTGCAGCAAGTTGGCAGTGCTGGCAAGCATGGTCCCTGCAGAGGGAGCTGGTGGACAGCATCTGCCGGCACTTTTGCCAGGCTCCCAAACCGTATGCCTGGCACCTCTGCTGTGGGTACCCCCAGCCTACACTGGGTGCTGCCTCCCTCCCTGGCTGGAGTCTTCCTTGCTACTCTTCTGGCTTTCTGGTGAATCTTTGGCACAATAGGCTGCTGAGTACCAAAACCTCCTGGCACACAGCCTGCCATGCACTAAACAATATCAAAGCTGCTGTCTGCATGGTCCGCCATCCACAGAGCATGTGCTCTGCCTAGGGCTGAGTGGGACAGGAGTGTTTTCCCCTTGAAGGCAGTGTGTGTGCTTCCCTGGCCTCAGAAATGGCTCTCCCCTGCCCTCAGGGCCAGGGTTTAGCTGGGCTCAGAGGAGGAAGGACCCTCCTGGAGGAGGAGGGGTCCTGGTTGGTAGCACACTCCAGGAAAGTGTCGCAGGGTCTCCCAGACCTGATGCGCACTGCGCACTCTGTGTGGCTTGGCTTTTGTGTACACGAAACACTCGTCAGCGGGAAAAGTGCAACCTCAGGTTCTCTCCCACAGGCAGCTCTTTGTTCCCAGATAAAGGACCTTACACCAAAGGCCCTTTGTGCCGCTGCTCAAAACGGTGCCGGGATTAATTGTACCGATAGGTGCTTGAATGGGGAGCACACAAGGCCACTCACTCCTGCTGTCATTATCTTCAAAACCAAGGAGGAAATTAAAATATGCGCGGAGATGCCCCTTTTGGTGGCTTTTTGACTAGCAGGCAATCACTAAGATTGAAAGTGCATCCTTAAACAAGCTGCTGTTGCTTCCAGAGAAGCACGGCACTGCCACGAGCAGCCACCACTGTGTGAGCCCAGCAATGTCTGAGGACAAATGGCTCAGCCATCGGTGCTGTCTGCAGGAGTCTGACATGGGGCAACTGGCCTGGCCATCAGGTTGGGCTGGGCCTCTCACCCCACACCAGGCTACTGCAGACGTGGTGCCGTGGTCTACACAGCTCCCAGAGAGTGGAGGCATGTTGCAGAACAGGTTTATCTGTTTGCAGTGAGGCTGTGTGGGTGTCTTCACTAACTTTCCTCCCTTGCCTTCCTTCTTCCAAGGTGCTCTGGACTTGCGCAAACTGCCTTCTCATTGGGTTGAGGAGCTGGCGTCCTACCTTGCCAGCACATCCTGATAAAAGCTGTCAGTCCTGGTATTCAAAGGCAAGAGTGTTCAAATCAGAGCCGGTTGGTGGAGACGATTGGTGGAGTCTTCCCCAGCGGCTTCATCTTGAAAGAATTTTTGATTCCTCCCCCCCCCCCCCCCTTTTTTTGGCTCAGCCATCGCTGCCGCGCGCGTCTGCCGCTCAGCAGCGCGAGACAGGCTCTCTGGGCCTCTTAGGGGGGGAGTTCAAACGTTTTTGCTGGCCTCAGACTGTGCACACCACATTCCTGAGCCCCTGTGTGGGGAGGAAAGAGGTCCCTGGCTCCAGATGGGTCCTCGCCAGGGCTTCAAACACCCAGTGAACTGCTGCGGACTCTGTGGCGGCAATGGGAGGGATACTGGTAGGGGACCTCTGGTCCCTGCAGCTTGGGGCATGCCTGGAAGGAGTCTTTTGCCAGAAAGGGAGGAGGTAGAGTGATGCTCATAGCCCTGCCTGAGGAGTGAGACTCTTGCCCTGCCCTTTGCTCTCTGTTGTGAAAATCCTGCTTTTATGTGGGTCTGACTGCGGCCTGCTGTACTAGCTGAGCATAGTGAGTGCTGCATCCCTTGCCCCGCTGAAGGTAAGGAGAGGACAACTCCTCAGTGCTGCAGACAGTGATAAAGCAAGCCTTAGGGTGACTTCCCCAAGCTGGCAAAATTGGGAGCCAGTTTCCCATTGACTAATAGGTCCAGGCTCTCTGTGTGGAGCACATGATTGAGGCAGCTTTGACTCACTCCTCAGTGAGTGCTGATGTTTGTGTCCCTCCAAAGCACCTGCAAACCTGAACTGAGCCAGGAAACTGCCAGTGGCATATCCAAACCTACCTCTGGCAGCTTGTGCTGGAGGGGGAGAGGAACCGACTCCTCTTAAACCACTGAAAACCAATGCTTGCCCATCTCCCCAGCCCTGAACACTTTCATGGAGCTTAGCATGCCCCAGCATTGGCTGGAGAAAGGATGCAGGTTTGGTGCCAGGCCACTGCGAGGTCTCAGTGGTCTACAGCAGCTTTAAGGGCAGAAAGTGGCTGTTACAGATCAGCTGCGGCCAGCTCTGCTTAGCACGCTGCTGCTGGCCCCTGGACCATGCAGTGCAGCAGCCATCAGGGCTGGGGAGCTCTGCTGACCCCACCTCACTCCTGCGGCTGCAGGAAACCCCCGTTGCCCTCCATGCTCAGCCTGTTTCCTTTAGCCGAGTCACTCAGTCATTTTATTTTTATTATTTCCCCTCCCCACACTCTCCATGTGGTTTACATGGCTTTTGCACCAGCAGCCAGCTTGGATCTGTCAGTTTTTTCCCTCCGCTGCTGGTCAGATGGCAGATGCTGCCAAATTAGGATGCAGGCAGTGAGCCTCCTGCCTGACCCGCGTCTCTGCCCTGCACATGGGCAAGGGCACTGTCGGAGGGGATAACTGCCCATATCCCCTGTCCTGGGGCCAGGCCACTGTGGTAAGGACTGCCTGTGTGGGGCTTGTTGGCATTCAGGGGAGTTCCCATACACCCTAGGCAGGTTTGGGGAGCAAATCCCACACAGTCAGGTCTGGCTCAGTTTTGCCACAGGATCATTGTGGTGCTTTGCTTGCTGGCACACCCTGCCACCCAGATCCCCATCTCCATGGCCTGACTCACCACCATGGCTGCTCATCTGCACTGGCCCCATCCTTAAGTTCAGGGCACCCCTTCGCAGCTTCTCCCACAGGCTCCTCCTACAGAAACACCCACCCAGCTGCCTGTACCTGGGGTGGGGGCCAGAGACCCTCGTGAGGTCTCTGTACTGGGACTTGGCAGCCCGGCACGCTGTTGGTGCCGAGCACGTGCTTGGCTCAGCTCCGCCGCCAGTACAGCGTATCTAGGCCCTCACACGGCACCGCTCTGCCCTTATTAGGGCAGCTGGTGTGTGGGGCCTGTCCCTTAGAGAGGTATGGCATACCCTGCTCCACAACCTGCTCCCCCATGGCCTGGCATTTGCTGCCTTCCCTGGAGCCATGCTGGTGCAGCATTTCTGGAAGGTCTCATGGCTGTGCTGAGCTGCACTCAGACCCCTGCCAGGGATCAGTAGCTGATGCTGTGTGGAAGGGGAGAGGGATGGTGGTTTGCTGTATCCCCTAGGCAGGCAGTGCCACGGGACCAGGCAGAGGTTGTCCCATGGGTGCCTGGCCCCATCTTGTGCAACCTATGCCCTAGACTTCCTGGTGTCTGAGTCCCCCTGTGTTACCTTCTCGGCAGAGGACCTTGGTTTGTGTTTTTGAGAAACAGCAAATAGCCACTGCCCAATAACCACCTCTGTGCACTTCCTGTTTGCAAAGAAGAGCTGGCATCAAGTTGTACTTCCTGCTGTAGATGCTGACCCCCTGACCCTCTCTTGGCTGGCAAGCTGGCACTGTGAGTTTTCCTCACTCTGACCCCAGTGCCATGTCTGCTGGCAGTGCCACCAGCCCATGATGGGACTGTGTTTATGTTTTCTCAGTGCGCACAGCCTGGACAAGAAGCAGGCTCACTGGTCAGGCTGATACCCTGACAAACAGTGAGGTGGGTCAGAGAGCCTCTGCGTCCCCAAATGTTCTTGTTTATCCCAAACGTGCTTGTTTATCTGTGCTGTGGTGGCACTTGCAGCCCATTCTCCCAGGCTGTCTGTGGGTGCTTGGTTGGGAGCTGCTGACCAGTCTCCCCAGGATGGGACTTGGGAAGGTGTTTACCTCCAGCCAAGCTTCATCTGAAACCCTGCAACACGTGAATATTTCCTTCCTCTGCACTTCCTCCCTGGCTGGGTCAGCCTGTGGTTTTCCTGGAGTGGAAGGAAAGAAGCTGGAACTGCCTCTCACTTCTGGGGCTGAGCCGTGGTGCCTGGCATGGCCTATCTGTCCCAGCATGTCCTGTGCTGTGCCCCAGCTGCCAGGAGCGAGCGTCTCCCAGCCCGCTGCCAGCTCTGGGAGCTAGAGAGAGCTGTGGCACCCTGCCTTGTGTCTTGGGGTTGGCAGGCTGGGAACAGGCAGATGGTCGTCCCTTGGGACAGGGTCTGGGACAGGGTCGTGCCTGCAGCCGAGGAGGTGGATGCCCTCAGTAATGAGCCATTTTGGAGCTGGTGCTGAGCCCTGCTTAAGGCAGGCACCAGCGCCCCTCTGAGCACACCAGGGTCTGTAGGAGCTGTCACCTGGCTCTGGCATTTGCACCCCCTTGTCTCAACTTTTCCCTGGGCAGGAGAGGAGCTGGAGAACCCATGGGGTGCCTGCTTCTCTCCACACCAACCTATGGGGCCATTCCTGGAGTGGGAGGTGCAGAGCCAGCAGCTCAGAGAGGGTCCATCAGCACCAGTCCTGGAGCACGTCGTCCTTCTCCGTCCTTGTGTTTCACTCCCGTTTTTTTGTGTGTGGTGCTCACGCGGAGCCGTGGGGCTCTGCCTGGGATTAGCGACAGCTGCCTGCAATTGCAGCTCTTCCCAGACAAGCGTCTCGCTCCCCCAAGGCTGGGGCTGGGGCTGTTTGGGGAATGCTGCTGGGGTGGTTTGTCTTGTAGTCTGCTCCAGGAATGTTGGCCAGACGGTCAAATTCTTCTCCCCTCTTGTAAAATGAGTGATGTGGGGCGTCTCTGGGAGAGCAGCCTGCCAGTCCCTCCTCCTCTGGATAAACCTGCCTGGCCCGCACCACCCTGTCATGGGAACAGGCCCTTTCAACCCCAGCCACAGTAAATACTTACCCTGCCAAAGCAGAGGGGGAGGGTATGGATTGGGGTGCCTGGTTTCCCTTCTCTGGTACCCCTAGCACTGGCCAGGAGGAATGGCTGGCAATGCCGGTGGCCAGGGGTGACAGCCCATTGTTCCCCCACACCTCACCACCTGGCCAACTCCTTGTCCTGCTGCTTCCTCACTCTGGCGAGGCTCTCTGGGGACGCCTTGCTCTTCCTGTTCTCCTGACAGGGGAAGAGAAATCTGGAGTCTGTCTGCACTGCTCCTCCCTCCTCCCACCATGTCTCACCCCCCAAGTTGCTGTTTTCCACAGAAATGTCAGGCTCTGCTCTCCTCTCCCCCACTCCTCCTGGTTTTTTTTTTGTTTTTTTTTTTCTCTAATCTTGGCTGTCTTCTCCAATTACTTTCTCTCCTCCTTCTCTCTCCAGAGACCCTGATGGACACGAAGTGGGTGACCTCTGAGTTGGCATGGACAACTCATCCAGAGACAGGGGTAAGTCTAGAACCAGTCACAGTCCCGACCTCCAAAGGGCATGGCTGGCCCTGGCCTCACAGGGATCAGCTGCTTGCCAGCACCTTTGCAGAGCTGGCTATGTCTTCCCCCTTCCTTCTCATGCTTGTCCTCTGGCTTCATGAAACCACCTCCTCCTGATTGTGCCAGCAGAGTGGGAGCGCTATAGTCCCTGGCCCAGGTTCCTCTTAGTCACCTTGATGACCAGGAGGGTTGGGACGGGTGGAGGTACAGCTGCTTTTTCCTGTTGCCCGGTCTCCCCCCCACCCAATGCTGTTTGTGATGTGTCTACCACTGGGGGTCTAACCCACTCCCCTTTTGCTTGCAGTGGGAAGAAGTCAGTGGTTACGATGAGGCCATGAATCCCATCCGCACGTACCAGGTGTGCAACGTGCGGGAGGCCAACCAGAACAACTGGCTTCGCACCAAGTTCATCCATCGCCAGGACGTCCAGCGTGTCTATGTGGAGCTGAAGTTCACTGTGAGGGACTGCAACAGCATCCCCAACATCCCAGGCTCCTGCAAAGAAACCTTCAACCTCTTCTATTACGAGTCGGATACGGATTCGGCCTCTGCAAACAGCCCTTTCTGGATGGAAAATCCCTATATCAAAGTGGATACAATTGCCCCAGATGAGAGTTTCTCCAAACTGGAGTCTGGACGTGTGAACACCAAGGTGCGCAGCTTTGGCCCTCTCTCCAAGAATGGCTTTTATCTGGCCTTCCAGGACTTGGGAGCATGCATGTCCCTCATCTCCGTCCGGACTTTCTACAAGAAATGCTCCAACACCATTGCTGGCTTTGCTGTCTTCCCAGAGACTTTAACAGGTGCCGAGCCCACCTCCCTGGTCATTGCGCCGGGCACCTGCATCCCCAACGCGGTGGAGGTGTCTGTACCTTTGAAGCTGTACTGCAATGGGGACGGCGAGTGGATGGTACCTGTGGGGGCATGTACGTGTGCCGCTGGATATGAGCCAACCATGAAGGACACCCAGTGCCAAGGTACGCACATGGCAGACCAAGCATGGCCCTTGTTCCTGCAGGCGCCTTGATGCAGAGGATGCAGTTTTGTGTTGAGTTTGGTCTGGTTTTGGAGGCTTGGGAGCTGGTCAGGCTTCCTGAGGAGGGAGCAGGGTGGTATATTAGAGGACAAGTCTGCAGTTTGACTCAGTATGGAAGCCTTAAAGCTGTCATGGTCCAGACCAGTACGGTGTCTACTGTCACGTGCTGGTTACATCTGCCAGTACTGTCTTCTTGGGATGTGTCTTCTCTCCAGGAGCCACAGCTCAAGCCTTGATCCTCAGCAGGGATCCAGCATGTTTAAGCACTTAAGGGTTACCAAAACCTCCTTCTTGCCCCTGCTGCTATGTCCAGCAGCTCCCCTCTCTCCCTGTTATGCTGCTCATGGCTGGAGAGAGTGGTTGTTCCTGGAAAGTGTGATTTCACACTGCTTGTGCAGAGGTGCTTGGAAAGCCTGGTGATGAGCAGAGCTCTGTTGTGCTGGCTGCAGGAGAAGCCATGCAGATGTCTGTTGGATACACACTCCTTCTGCCAGCACTGGAGCCTTGTAGCAGGTAGGGTGAGGAGTGGCACAAAGACAGGGGAGATGGAGCTCCCTGTCCCTGCTCAGAGAGGAGGGAACAGCATCCTACACATGGAGATACTGAGGACGGAGTGCTGCCCTGTGTGGCAGGATAGCCCTGTGTAGGCCCTGCTGCTTCCATGCTCTGCCACAACAGCTTTGGTAATGTTGTTGCATCTCAGGTTGGATATGTTATTAAGGAAAATCAGCCTGGCTGGATGTTGCTCTCCCTGGGGGTGATTTTTGTCCTTGGGAGCCGTCATCAGCACAGAGTCCACTGGCGTGCCTGGGTTTGGGGGCAGAAGGTCTCCACTCCCCTTGACTGGAGGCATCGCACAGGGAGCAGGGCCCCCAGCACAGGGTGCCTCGTGCTCACCAATGATGGGATGCTTGGCACCATTCCTTTGGTTTTGGCAGGGGTGATGTGATTTGGAATGGCCTGTGACGTGGGGCTGGGGCCAGGGTAGCCTCTCTGCTGACTTTGGGAGAAGCAGAGCTGTCAGCCGTGCTGCTGTGGTTGGTTGGGGAGAGCTCAGCATCTGTGGGGCTGTGGCTCTGCTGAGGGATCAGAGCCTCCAGCACCATCAGTAATAGTACAGCCCTGACTCAGGGCAGGTTGCTTGTGGCCTCAGCTCCCTGCATCAGTCTTGCGAGATCTGGCTTCACCTGGTGCAGACAGGTACTAGTGCTAGGCATCCATGTCCAGGTGAAGAGCCCATACTTAGAAGTGTGTGCTGGGGTCCCTGCTCCTGGGATACTGTTTTCCTTCTTGCTTGGGCTGGGAGATACTACGCTGCATGAGGTGTTTGCTCTTTCCCAGCAGAGTCTGGGCACAAGGTAACTCCCATTTCTAGCCAGCATGAGGCCAGTGCTAAAATGAGGCATCCTGAGGCCAGGACCGAGGGCCCCTCAGTGCATTGTTGCAGCCCAGGGCAAGGACCCCTCTCTGCATCCTCCCCAGTCGGGCAGAGACCCACACAGTGGATTTCCCAGCGCCTTTAATTTCCCCTCCTCCAAGCCTCAGCTTCTTCCCCAGAGTGTGGGGAAGCCTCATGGAGCCACGGGCACGTCTCCATCCGGCAGCCTGCCCTCTTGCTGGGCAGAAGCAGCAGTGTCCTCACGTTTCTCTGGGAAAGTTGTGCCGCACTCCTAGGATCACATTTTCCGCCATATGATCATGTGTGTTTTAAGTGGAAACAGCTGAAGAAGGGCTGGGAGAAGCTGGAGCTGCAGCTCCCTTCTCTGCTCTCAGCTGGATATTCCCTTAGCCCATTTCGGCACCGACGAGCAGGCTCTCAGCACCCGTGGCGTGGGGAGAGGTGCGGTTGCGGCCCCGCGGAGCTGGGGTTTCGGTGCTCCCACCCCGGGGAGCCACTGAGGCTTCATGGCACAAGCGAGGAACGCTCTGGAGTGCCAGATGGCATTTTAATAAATAACAATACCCAGTTACTGCTTAGATGGGATAAGCCCTGTTGTAAATCTCCCCCTTTCCCCAGACTTTCAGTGGCCTTTGAAGATCTCCTCCTCCTACTCTTTATCTCCATCCAGAGCCAGGATTAGACCTCGCATTCAGCCCTGTTACAATGCAGCTTGTATCCCGGTCCCTTGGGAGCCGAGGGCTCATCCCGACCGGCTGAAGGCAGCTTCTTTGGCATGCTTTGTAATGCAATACGCCAGGCTGGTATCTGGTGCTCTAGTCCTGAGTTGCCACAGCATTGATTTGGCATCTCATTCTCAGCCTCATTATCTTTATTTAATTAGCACACGGCCCTTCTGGGGGTTGTGCTGCTTCCCACACACTCCCCAACATGCAGAACCGCTGCAGAGACAGCTCTTGCAGGATGAAGAGGAGCTGCTGGCTGGGGAGGAGGACGAAGGGTCCTGCATGCCTCTACAGGCAGGGGTGTGCTGCCTTTGCCCCCTCACATCCCAAACCCTGCAATCCCAGGGCTTCAGCTTTTCCCCACACTGGCTTTTTCCTTTTGGTTTGCAGTCATCCAAACTGTTCCAGGGATTTGGTCTTGAGGCTCTCTCCACGTTGCACAGGTGGGACTTTCCTCCAAACAGTGCAGGGCTTCTGGCAAAGAGCAGCTTAACTCTCTAAAAAACACTCCTAGGCATGTGCTCCCCATGCCAGATACACTCAGGTGTTGTAACCCTCATGTTGCTGTCTTCACCCAAAGACAAAGATTTGGGGTCTGGCTCACCTTTGTGCCAGGGCTAGCTGCAGCCCCCCAACTCAATGCCCATGAGGGCTTCTGGGGAGGGGCCATAGTTCCCCCAGAGCTTACGCCCCACTAGGGCAGAGGACTGAGGATCTGTGGTGCAGTAAATGGAAAGCCGAAACATAAAAGCATCTGGGGAGTGTGCAGCATGATGCTTCTGTGCTCTCCTCAGCCCCATTTCTCAGCTGGTTTAGTGTTCCTTTTCTGATGACACCAGGCACCGTGAGTATGGGCACAGTCAGTAGGTATAAGCACTGGCTGGGGCCAATATCTGAAATTTTGTGAAAATAAATTTCCCCTTGCAATCATTGACTAATGGAAACATCACCCCGAATTTAAAAAAATAAAAAATAAAAAAAATGCCAAGCAAGCATTGCACTTGCCAACTGTTTGCAGCTTTGCATTGCAACACGGGCTTGCTGCATGAAACCCAGGAAGTGAAACTGCCTGTGATTAATTGCCAGGCTCCCAGATCAAAGGCAGCTCAGCAGTACGAGCAAGGGAGAGCTGCCGGTTTACGGCCGGGCAGCTCCACAATGGGGTACTTGTAACACGGTTGAGGAAATCTGCCCCTGCTATCCTGCCTGTGACCCTCTGTGACTCAAGAGGCAACTTTGCTTATTTAATTTTTTTCTTCTTCTTCTTTTAAAAAAAAAAATAATAATTGATTTCCTATCTCTCCTTTGGATGTCACTGCTCAAACCCTTGCGGGCTCTTTCCCTTCTGTCCCCTTTAGATTTACTCTGTTCACTTTTGGACTGTGCTAGCATGAAATATTTCCACCCAAAGGGTGATATTTAAAAACAAAACAAAACAAAAAAACCTCCTCAATTGCCTTTCAAGAGAGACTTAAAAAGAGAGTTACCGCGTCAACTGTAGCCAGGCTGTTGCTTCTGTGGCTCTAATCCATCAGCAGCCACTTACGAAAGCGGGAAGGGAGTGAGCCGTGCAGGTTCGTAAAGCACAGATCGTCCCAGGCAAACTCGATTGCTGCCTTTGAAGAAATTACAGGGTTGATGGACAGAGGGATGTGATCGGTTTAATTTATCTAGGCTCAAGCAAGGTGTTCTGCTTCAGTCTTATGGGGAGAGAAATAGCTGGAAGTATGCTGCCCAGGCTGGAATAGCATTGTGTGGGTGGGAAAACAGTCAAGACCTGAAACAAGGTAGTTCAGGGCTGGTATTTCCCGATGGACTGTGGGTTCTTCCTCTCTTATTCCCTTTCCCAAGGGAGGGGACCCCAAAGTTTTGGGGCAGTGCACAGGGTTTGTTGCTGCTTGCCCACATCCCATGCGGCAATGGAGGCTGCCTGCGGGATGAGTCACTGCTCTCTGCTCCTGCCAGGAGGGTTTTATTTCGGTGTTTTTTTCAGCTCCCTCCCTTGGATTTTATTCACCAGGGTGGGGATTGTATTTGGGAAGGGTGCCTTTCTCTTCCCCCAACCCTGTGCTGCAGTTCTGAGAGGCAGGATCAGGCACTGCAAGTGGGTGACCAATGAAAATCCTGGAGGGGAGCTGCCCAAAGCAGCTGGATGGCAGCAGTGGGTGCTGTGCCATGCCGTGCTGCGCCAGATGTGAAATGCCCCAGAGGGAGGTGCAGGAGCAATTTTGCAGCAGCCCCAGGGCTGCATTACTGTCCCCTTCCCTCTCACACTCCACATAAACCCCCTCTTCAACAGATGCCTGCTGTCAGGGCAGGCAGTGTCTCCTTCCCTTCAAACCAGCATCTCCTCTCCAGCCCAAGGAGCTCTGCTTTGGTTTCCTGACCTGTGTTATCCTGTGGATGTCAGTGACTGTCATGTTCTCCCTGGAGGTGACCGCAGCCCAGCACCAGGAGACATGATCTGTGTGCAGAGGTTCAGGGCTGTTATTTTGAGGACACTTCAGCAGGAAAAGTGCTTATGCAAACCTCTTAGTGGGGAGAGGGGAGCCCAGCTCCCTAGCTCTGGCTGGATGGAGTCACGTTCCTGCTCTGGAGCTCCCGAGCTAGTTCCCCAGTGTGCCGGCCAAGATAGTGGTTGTTGTACAGGCAGTTTCTTGCAGAGAAGAGATGACACAGCGGCTTATCCACCAGGGACCTGGGATCATCTTTCAGCTTGGTTACAGCCTTCAAATGTAGTGGCTGAGAGCTGTCATGCTGCCACCGAGCTCTTTATACCCTGATTTATTAAGCTGAGTCTCAAATTTAAACGCTGGCATGTGTCTGGGCCTCGGTCCCTCTCCTGCGCTTCCCCTGTTTAACAGGGCAGCACTGGGACTCATGCCCCTTCCACTGGGGTGGCATGAGGGTGCAAAGAAGTGATCTTCATTCCCTGTGCTTGCATGAAGAACTCCTGGTGGGATGGGAGGCTCTGCCTATCCCCTCCTCCACGCCTGGGAGCAAAGGAGGTCACTGTCCCCTCCACACCTGTCACCCACTGGGCACCACCTGGCACTGAACATGCAGGAGGCTGATCACCACCCTCCCTCTTGCATCCTTTCCAGAGAGCACCTTGTCCCCAGCTGCCATGCCATGCTTGGTCTGTCGACTTCTCAAAGTTCTGGTTGCTCCAGTTTCACTCTCCCCCCAAGAGAGTGAATTTTTTCAGAGGTTTTTGTCCCTGATGGATCTGGGCTCCTGTCCATAACCAAAGCATGTTTGGCAGCTTTCTGAGCCCAGAGCGTTCCTGTCCAAGAGGTTTCAGTCATCTCTCATTCCTCAGCAATCTGGTTCCTTATGTGTGAATCTGCATCCACCCAGTTCAAACCGCCCAGGACTCTGGCTGGCGTGGGTCTGACTGTGCCGACACTGCTCTGCTACCTCTGGGCAGCTGCTGTCCACATCTTTGTGTTTTGTGGTGGCAAGGGTGGCCCAGACTTGTGGGGGATGGGAGCTCTGGACCTGCTCAGTGTGGGGGAGTCTTCCATTGCTTGCAGAGGAGCAAGTCTGTGCACTCCTTGCCCTCTAGATTGTGCAGCCAGGATGGGCTAAGCTTTCATTTCCAAAGGGAAGGCCCAGAGGCTGGGTGAACTCAGGTCAAGGAGCTGGAGCAAGTCAAGCCATGTGGTCGATCCTGTTTTGACCAAAGAAGAGTCTCCTTGCCGGAATGCTCACACTCTGGGAGCAGGAAGCAGTTCCTGCCACCCATCCAGGCAGAGGAACTGAGAGACTGAGGTCCCCTCCTTGGCAGTGGGATGACTCCCCCCACCATGATAGGGCTGGGAGATTCCCTCCTTGGCAGCAGGGTGACTCCCTGCATGATGGGGCTGCCTGCTTATCCCCTGTCCCAGCAGCACCACAATGGAGCAGGACTTCTCCCCTGGGGCTGCCACTGCTTGGTGCCTAGGCAAACTGGGGGTCCAGGATGGCACCCCAGAGCTGTTTGTGGGTCACCATGGGGCCAATCTGGCAGTGTGTGACTCAGCAGCACTCCACACCCCACGTGTGGGGCTGCATTCAACCGGAAAACTTCCAGGGAGGGTGTTGGGGGATGCCTCATAGCAGGAAACTTCCGCCTGCCTCAGCCCAGTGAAGCACCAGGAAATCTCCTGTTTACATGGTGATGTAGGACAGGCGTGGGAGGTGGGGCAGGGCTACTGGGAGGGTTATGGGAGCTACCCTAACCCCAGCAGAATGAGGAGGATGCTCATTTCTCTGGGACCATGAGTACTGATGCCACTCTAGCTGTGGCAAATGGGGTGATGCCAAAACACTGGTGGGTCTCTCATCTCTTTGGCCAGCTGAAAATTCAGAGCAAGGGACTCACTTCCTTGGGGCAGTACTGTGATAAATGAGGCTATTTCGAGGTGCAGATCACGTTCCCAAGGCTCTCTGCCCCTTGGCTCAAGTGCCATTAATCCTTTCACATGCCCCTCATTACAACTAAACACCTTGCGGTGCCAGCCAGGCCAGATCCCAGGACTTGTGGCTCCTTGAAGGACCCTGATTCTAAGCAGAGTAGGAGGTGGTAGTGATGCTGAAGCAGCTCTTTAGCCAAGGACCTGCAAGAATGTTTTCATCTCACTCCGCACTCCACTTGAGCCAGCCTTAGGAGGTGCCACCATCCCAGGACTGAGAAGTGGCTGAAGAGCCTGAGGCGGAAGGTTTGGGACTAAGTGGCTGTGTATTGGGCATAGAGGCCTCTCAAAGGGGCTGTTGCAGGAAGAGCTGAGGGGTCCTTTCCTTCCCAGCCTTGTTTCTGCAGAGAATGGATCACTGACCCTATAGAGGGTGCTGGACCTGGAAACCAGCTGGGGAAGGGAGCACTGCAAAGCCCTTGGGAAGTGCAGTGAAGAAAGAAAAGTGAGGATGTTCTCTCCTGGCTAGACCTGCCCTGACCCCATACTTTGGTGGTGACCAGCTCTTCCCATCTCTGGCTGCCCTGGGTCTGCTGCCAGAGCACAGCGTCTCCTGGGCAGAGCTTACCTATGCTGGCAGGTGGCCGTGCCCTGTTCTAGCAGCCTGCTCTCACTCACCCTGCCCATCCAGAGGCACCGCATCCCTTGTCATGGCTGACAGTGTCAGGGAGGCTTGTAGATAGCCTCTGGTCCTCAAGAGACTTTGCAGGGAGTGAAGAAGGGTCTGCCCAGCCTTAGCAGCAACAGTGGATCTTTTCTGAGTGTAATTTATAATTCAGGTCTGTTTTCCCTTCCTACAGCATGTGGCCCAGGAACCTTCAAATCTAAGCAGGGGGAAGGTCCCTGCTCTCCCTGCCCTCCCAACAGCCGGACCACCTCAGGAGCAGCAATGGTCTGCACGTGTCGAAACGGCTTTTTCCGGGCAGACACAGACCCCGCAGACAGCGCCTGCACCAGTGAGTCCTGCCCTGAGTGAGGAGGAGAGGCAAGGGGAACTGTGGAGGTGGCGGGAGTGTGCTGTGCCCATGCTGGAGGTGAGCCAGGCATGGGGTCAACACCATCCCTGACCCCCACAATCCCCCCGCAGGCGTCCCCTCTGCCCCCCGCAGCGTCATCTCTAACGTGAATGAGACTTCACTGGTGCTGGAGTGGAGCGAGCCACAGGACACGGGTGGGCGGGATGACCTGCTCTACAACGTCATCTGCAAGAAATGCAGTGTGGAGCGGCGCCTGTGCACCCGCTGTGACGACAACGTGGAGTTCGTGCCACGCCAGCTTGGCCTCACAGAGCGTCGCATCTACATCAGCAACCTGATGGCCCACACCCAGTACACCTTCGAGATCCAGGCTGTGAACGGCATCTCCAACAAGAGCCCTTACTCTCCCCATTTCGCCTCTGTCAACATCACCACCAACCAGGCAGGTCAGTGGAGCTGCCAGAGAGCAAGGGCTGGGCTCTTCACCATAGAGCAGAGCAGGGATTTTTTACTGACAGCCTTGGAGGCTGCAGTCCTTTGTGCTGCCACGTTACTGGCTCTCTGGACCTGCATCTAATCCCCTGGGTAAATTCTCCTCTCCGTTTAACGTGTGTCCCTGGAGAAAATGAGATCAGAACACATGCAAGCATAGAAGGGCAGGGCTGGCAGATGCTTCGAAGAGCTTTGGATCTCCTAGACCTACCCCAGAGATGTGCGTGCTGTGAAGGGAGGAGGAAGGAAGGAAATGAGATTTCTCCCCTGTGGGCCTGGGAAGGCTCAGAACCATCCCAAACCTTCACAGCCAGCTGAGTGCTCTGCCGTTCCCTCCTTCCTCCTGCTCTGGCCCGGCTCCAGCATGCTGGTAATCTCCAGCCGCTGTGCTCTGATCTGATTTCACGGGTCTCATTGGTGGGGTGGAGCCCAGAGCTCCTGGCAAGTGGAGGAGGGGAGGGAGACCCAGTTTGGGCTGATAGGGCCCTTCCCCAGACCAGTTTGCAGCTATGTGTGCGGTGAAGTGTTACCTCAGTGCTATTTCTGAGACTCTCATTGGTGTCTTACCACCTTAGGTGCAAGATGTTGATATCACACCTCCCTACAGAGACCTGTGGGAGGCCAGTCTCAAAGCTTTTCCATGCCTTTCCACCAGGGTTATCCAAGCAGGTCCCAGGCAGAGTCCCCTACACAGATGTGGTGTGGTGGAGGGGTCAGTCTGGCACAGATGGCTCATTCCTCCCATGCCGTCTTTCCTAGCCCCATCTGCCGTGCCCACGATGCACCTGCACAGCAGCACTGGGAATAGCATGACACTGTCGTGGACTCCTCCAGAGAGACCCAATGGCATCATTCTCGACTATGAGATCAAGTATTCAGAGAAGGTAAAGCAGGAGACTGAGCAGCCTTTCCTCCAGCCTTTCTAGTTGGAGGAAAGTCTCATGGCAGAGGGGATCCCACCTTGGGGATGTGGGAGCCAGCAAAGTGGGGATTGCTTCACAGAGCAATCAGAGCCCACATGTCTCCCTTACAGCAAGGCCAAAGCGATGGCATCGCCAACACAGTCACCAGCCAGAAGAACTCGGTGCGGCTGGATGGGCTGAAGGCCAATGCTCGGTACATGGTGCAGGTGCGGGCGCGCACGGTGGCTGGGTACGGCCGCTACAGCCTCCCCACAGAGTTTCAGACAACTGCAGAGGACGGTAGGTACCAGGACTGAGCCACCTCCATCCCACAGGCCTCCTGGGAGTGCTCCTTCTCCTGCTCCATTTTGATTCTTGCCTCTCCTTCCATCAGGTTCCACCAGTAAGACTTTCCAGGAGCTGCCTCTGATTGTGGGTTCAGCCACTGCAGGGCTGCTGTTTGTCATCGTGGTGGTGATCATTGCAATCGTCTGCTTCAGGTACCGGCTTTGCAGGCCGTGGATTTGGGGAGTGCTCATGTCTGCACCAGAGCTTTCCCCCTTGCCTGTGGGTAGAGCTCTGGCAGCTCCTGTCTGAGAGCAAAGAACTGGACATGTGGGTATCAGAGAGCTGGTCCTGTGGGAGGACTATGCATCTCTGCTTCCCCAGCACCAGCTGGGGCCCTAACCAGGCTCCTGCCTTCCTCTCTCAGCACAACTAGGCCATCTTCTCCCATTGCACCTCAGGCAGAGGGATGGCTCTGCTTGCAGGATGCTGGAGGGGAAGCTCTGGCATAGGCTGTCTGTGCTGGGATTTGGAAGCTGGCAGTGAAATGTCTTTGCCCCATCAGGAAAGGGATGGTTACTGAACACCTCCTCTCGTCTCCTTTGGGCAGGAAGCAGCGCAACAGCACAGACCCTGAATACACAGAGAAGCTGCAGCAATATGGTGAGTGTGAGCCCAGCAAAGGGCTTTGCCTGCCCTCTCCCAATTCCTGCCCTATGTGCAAGCGAAGGGACAGCCTTCATAGCCAGGGAACAGGAGGGGCGAGCTGATGGCCAGCCAGCCTGGCTCAGCATCTGTTGCCCGTGTTGTGTCCCTCCTGGTGATGACTCCTCTGCCCTTGTAGTCACCCCTGGGATGAAGGTCTACATTGACCCCTTCACCTACGAGGACCCCAATGAAGCCGTCCGGGAATTTGCCAAAGAAATAGACATCTCCTGTGTCAAAATCGAGGAGGTCATTGGAGCAGGCAAGTCCCAGGGCTGGGCACAGCAGCTGCTGAGACTGACTTCTCTCACCCTTCTGTGTGGCTCACCATGCTGCCCCTTTCTCCACCACAGGGGAGTTTGGTGAGGTGTGCCGTGGGCGTCTGAAGCTGCCTGGCCGCCGTGAGATCTTCGTGGCCATCAAGACTCTGAAGGTGGGCTATACAGAGCGGCAGCGGCGGGACTTCCTGAGCGAGGCCAGCATCATGGGCCAGTTTGACCACCCCAACATCATCCACCTGGAGGGTGTGGTGACCAAGAGCCGTCCTGTCATGATCATCACGGAGTTCATGGAGAACTGTGCACTTGACTCCTTCCTCCGGGTGAGCATCCATCCTGTCCTGCACTGGGCTGGGGCCTGTAGCACATGGGGAACAAACAGCTCCAAGCCCTCCTAATCCAACCTTCTGCATTGTGCTGACATTCCCAGGGCTAAGCAGTGCATAGTCATTGGAGAATGGGGGAAAAGGGGAGGAGGAGGGTGGTGGTAACACATTGGGATCCTTCCCCAGGCCATTTGAGGTGTTTCAAACATCTCTCATCTCTCTTGGCAGCTTAACGATGGTCAGTTCACAGTCATCCAGCTGGTGGGAATGCTGCGAGGCATTGCCGCCGGCATGAAGTACCTTTCGGAGATGAATTACGTGCACCGAGATCTGGCTGCCCGCAACATCCTGGTCAACAGCAATTTGGTCTGCAAAGTGTCTGACTTCGGGCTCTCTCGCTTTCTGGAAGATGACCCAGCTGACCCCACCTACACCAGCTCCCTGGTATGAGACACTCACAGAGCAGCCACTGATCTAGGGGTGACGAGAGGTATGTGCTAAATAACAGAGCTGTGTATCCCTGCAGGGGGGCAAGATCCCGATCAGATGGACAGCTCCCGAGGCCATTGCCTATCGCAAATTCACTTCAGCCAGCGATGTGTGGAGCTATGGCATCGTCATGTGGGAAGTTATGTCCTACGGGGAGCGACCCTATTGGGACATGTCCAACCAGGATGTAAGTGCTCCCTGGGGAGTGGAGAGGTATGGGCTACATGTGAAAGCCCAGCTGGCTTACAGCCTGCCTCTATCTGACTCTCCACAGGTGATCAACGCAGTAGAGCAAGATTACCGCCTGCCACCCCCCATGGACTGCCCCACAGCTCTGCACCAGCTGATGCTGGACTGCTGGGTACGGGACCGCAACCTGCGGCCCAAGTTTGCACAGATCGTCAACACGCTGGACAAGCTCATCCGCAATGCTGCCAGCCTGAAAGTCATCGCCAGCGTCCAGTCTGGGTCAGTGGCATCCCTGCCTCCAGACAGGACTGCCCCCAAGCCTGGGGAACACTGAATTGGTTTGGACTAGAGATGTGGGAGGGCAGGGATAAGAAATCTCCCCTGCTAACAGTTACTGCTCCCTGTCCCCTGCTTCCTGTGACCTATGGCTCTCTTGCCCTTTAGCATCTCCCAGCCACTTCTGGACCGCACTGTCCCAGATTACACCACCTTCACCACTGTGGGAGACTGGCTGGATGCCATCAAAATGGGACGATACAAGGAGAACTTTGTCAATGCCGGCTTTGCCTCCTTCGACTTGGTGGCGCAGATGACTGCAGAGTAAGTCCCTGTTTGTGGAGGAGGGAGAAGACCAGGTCTGGGACTGCTGCATATTGTCCATTGTCCCTCACCTCTCCAGCAGCCAGCTCCAGCAGCCACCTGAGCACATGGAGGGCTGAGTTGGGGCTGGGTGGCGGGGGTGTAGTTTTTCCAAGTGAGTTAAGGTCTGGGGTTCAGCATCCAGTTCCCCTGTGGTGTTAGAGGAACACAGGAGCTTGGCAGGGGGCTGTAATGAAGGTGGGTCCCTTGGCAGCAGCTGGATGGGGCAGGGTCACATGCTGGTATTGCTGCTGACAGGAGCCTGAGTCTTCACCTTCTCCTTGCAGAGACCTGTTGAGGATAGGGGTGACACTAGCGGGGCATCAGAAGAAGATCCTGAGCAGCATTCAGGACATGAGGCTGCAGATGAACCAGACTCTTCCAGTGCAGGTTTGACCAGGGGACACTGCTTTGGAATGGACCAAGGGAACCTGTCAACCAGGTTCAGTTTGCGGTGCAGCCTGGCTTCCCGTTTCCCCCTTCACACGGCATTCCTCTGCCTCGGATGGTCGCCTGGGACGGAACGGGCCACCCTTCCCTGGATCGGAGGCGCTCATGCCGAGAGGGAGCCAGCTTTTCGTCCCGTGTCCTGGAGCAGTGAGGCAGCAACACATCTTCATATTGAAGATGGATTATGGGACAGAGATGGCACATCCTGCTTTCCACCCTGTCTCGGTGCTCATCCATTTGAAGAGTTGTTCTGCTTCTTGGATTTCTTTTCACCCCGTTTTCCCCCCCCAAGTCCTCACTTACGTCCCTTCCTTGAGGCCACAGACTGTTGACCCGTCCGCTGAGTCCATCAGACATGTCCAAAGCCTTCCCTGACTCTGGTCCCAGCATGGAAGCAGATGGGGAGGCCGAGCTGGCGACAGGGCCGAGGCTATCGGCCCCAGACAATCACTCCTTTCCTCCAGCCCTAGCAGCCCCTCTGCCCACGGGTCTGCACTGGAACGTGTCAGAAGGAAAAGCTTCACTCCCTTTCTTGGCTTTGCACACCAAAACCCAAACCCCATGAGATTTACTATGCAGGGAGTTAGGAAAAAAAAAAATCAAGAAAGAAAAAAATGATATATTAACAAAAAAAACAAACAAACAACCAACAACAACAACAACAAAAACAGAGAGAGCAGAAAAGGGAGGGAGCGGGACCAGGCACCCAGCTCCGCATCTCTTACCTTCTTGGTTCTCCTGGCTGGCTCTGGACTGCAGAGCGAGGCCATCAGCACGTTTGCACAGGGACCCTCCGTTGCCCCCAGACCGACGGCAGCCGCGCTCCCCCTGAGGGGCCGGAGAGCAGGACTGGGGCGGGGGCTGCGCTGGGGGCCGAGGCCCGGGCTCCCCCAGCCTCCTCGTTTATGCAGAGGAGCGGGGCCACCCCCCTCCTGACACACGCTGTGATTGCTGCCAAAAGACTCACTGACCTTTCCCTGAGGATTCACTGCAGCCCGGTTCCTCCAAGCTGAGGGAGAGACTCCCAAGCGTGCCTGAGTGTGCGTGAGTGTGTGCATGCGTGTGTGGGTGTGTGCTGGCCGGCAGGACTGTGTGAGGCAATGGGCAGAATAAAGGCAATAAGAATTTTACCAGAGTTTCCTTTGCTCGATCGCGCTCTCACTGGATGGGCCCGGCTGCCTACGGCTTTGCCACCCACCAGAGTTCTCCTTTTCCTCCCCGCCAGCCCCAGGCTGACTCTGCACCCCTTTCTGCTCCCCACTTCTCATGCTGTCATGTATTCAGATGGTCTCGCAGGGTTGGGCCAGACAGGCAGCAATGCTGTACCTGCCCTACAGTGCCCCGGGACCTGGAGTGCTCCCCTGTGAGGGTGCATAGGGTAGAAGTTACAAATCCCAGGACAGAGCCAGCTGTGAAACCTATTGCACTCTGAGATGCTCATCTTTTTTCTTTTTTTTCCCCTCATCCCCTCCTCAAGTCAAGGTGCAACTGTGGGAACCAAACCTCGTGTGAGAAAACCAAGAGGGGAGCAGCAGTGCTGTCTTCCTAAGGGTCCCTGCAGCACCAGGGCTTCTCCCCAGAGTGCTGGCCTGTCCTCCTTTGCCATCCCCAGGCAGGAGTGTTGCAACAGCCACTATTGTCCCTGAATGACCAGCCTCACTTCTCTCCATGAAATGGCAGCCACTGAGCCAGGTGGAAGCACACCAAGCTGGCCATCCTGGCTGCAGACAGCAAGGTAACCCTTCTGGGGGCTCTTGTCCATGAGGGAGAGGAGCCATGGTCCCCATGCTCTCAGACCATGGGGAATTGATTCCCTAGTTAGCAAGTGGGACCCCAGTTGCTTGAGCTGGGGGTTTTCAGGTCCTAATACCCACTTGCTGGTTCACTTCCAGAGATGCTTTGTTGGTGGTGCAGAGGGACAAGCAGGTGCTTCCTGAAACATGAGGGCGTGCACCCCTGTGCTCCCCCCATGCTCAGCCCCACTGCCCTCCTCCCTGAGCTGGCCAAGCAGGTGCTGTTTTTCCCTTTGCCTTGCAACTCACTTGCCCTTGGGTTTCTCATTAACCCTCATCCCCAGGGAACTGCAAACAAGGCCAGGAGGGCAGCCAGCAGCAGGTCCTGTGCTGGGGAACAGGCTCCCTGCATCCCACCATCCCTCTGTGGGACATAGTGAGGACACTAACTGCCAGTGACACCATAGCCACATTTCCCTGGATTTCCCCAGCCCTGCCCACCCTGGCCACAATGGAACCCCAAACAGCAGTTCTGGGCAGATCTCCCCCTTTCTAGATCAAAAAGCAACCTGGCATGGGGAAGCTTTTGAGAGCGGGTGGCCATATAGATGTCATAGCTCATTTGGGGCTTGCTAACCCCTTCAGCCCCTGCAGCTGGAAGTGCTGTGGGGCAGGGCTTAGAGCTGCCTGTGCCACCTTTACTCTCAGGTTCCTCAAGGTTTGGGGTCCCACCAGCCCCAGTGCATCCCTGGAATCCCCACCTCAGCCCAAGCCTGGCTGCTCTGGGAAGGTTTCTACTCATTTGAAACAGCAAACCCACAACAAACCCCTTCTCCCAACCTTCTCTGTGCCCACCTTGCTCCCATGAGGCAGGACGCAGCATCCCTGCAGCCAGCCCCAGGTCTGCCCCCAGCCTCAGCACCCCTGCCCTACCTGGTTTGCACCCAGAGGTTCTTCTTGTACTGTAGCTGCCTCTCCCCTTTCCATATGGATCTGTGCAGGGGGAGTGCTGTGTTTGATGGTGAAAGAAAAGCAACAGGGAAAAACAGCACCAAGGGAAATTAATGCGAGCGTGCGTTTGTAAAAATATTTTTTAACTGAAAGACTTTTTTTCAATTAAATTATTTAAGGAATTTTATGTAGGTCTGCAGTGCCTGTGTGGTTCTTGGGGGCTCTGGGGGTCAGGGAGCCCTGCACTGCATGAGTATGGGCATCTTTGGGCTCTCGGGTGTGTAAAAGCAGGTCCATGACAACAGGCAGGAGGCTGTTGGCCCCATGTGCATCAAGTCCAGTGGAAGCCATGTCTGACCCTTCCTAAAGATGTTCCCAGCTACCTTCCAGGGTAGCTGGTGGGTGAGGACCATTTGGGGACTGAGGGGAGCAGGTGATGCACCCCAAGTGAGCCACCAGCCCTCTGGTGCTGCTGTGGGGACATCCTATGGCAGTGGGGATGGGGACAGTGTGGGATGGCCCTTTGTGGGGACCATAGTGGCCAGGTGGGAGGGGATGATGGAAGGCAAATCCCCCTGCCTGCACCCTGCCTGCTCTCTGACTGTGTCCTATGTTCCCCTCCCCGCTCCCAGCCCGTGCAAAAGAGCCTTTTGTGCTGCTGGGTTTTTTTCCCCCCTTTTAATTCCTAACCAGGAGATTAGGAGAAGACAAAGGCTACGATTGTTCCCACTCTGCAGAGAGCTGGAAAGTTCGGGGAGGGGGAACCATCCCTTTCCAGACAGGCCCAGAGGAGGGGGATGCATGGCCCAGGTGGAGGGGCCAGGGCAGGGGGACGCTCTGAGAGCGTCAATGGGGGGTCCTGAGGGCATGACTGGGGCAAAGGCACAATGGGTGCTAAGGGGAGATCCCACCAGGGTGGGCTGGGGACTCAGATCTCTGGTGGGTGGCAGGGTGGGAGGCTCTCTGCAGCAGAGGAGGAGGAGGAAGAGGAGGAGGAAGGCCAGGGATGATGAGTTGGCCGGCTCAGCGGCTGCTTGGCGTTTTCCCTGCTAACTCTTGGCTGACACCTCTACAACTTGGCAGGGAGAGGATCCCGCAGCCCCGTCAGCAGCCTGGGGCCAGTGCAGCTGGAAGGGATCACAGCTCGTCACATAGTGCCCATCACCCAGAAGGCCAGCCCAGGCCACAAGGCAGCAGGGACATGGGCACCCACCCCAGCTCCCACCATGTCCCCGCTCCCACCCTGTGCCCATGGGAATTGCCAGCACAACCGTGCTGGGGGCCACATCCTGCACCCGTGCTCAGCCAAAGATGGGACAGACAGCTGCCAGGCGGGTCGTTGCCTCATGGCTGGAGCTGGGGATGCACTGTGGCCTGGAAAGGGGCTGTCCCCGTGGCATAAGCAACAAGACTCAGTGAGTTTTCCCATGCTCACAGGGAGCCACGAGACACCCACAAATGCCCTGCTCTGCTCCTTCTGTTTCCCGTTAAGATTATTTATTGGTAATTTTTAAGACCACTTACAGACTCTGTTCACGTGCCAGGACCCTACACAGATTTTTTCCCAGGGCTTTTTTTTATTAAAAAAAAAAAAAAAAGAAGAAATTGTTTTAATCATTTTCTTCCCACTCCTTCCTTCCAGTCTCCTTTGGTAGCTGGCGGGGGGCTTGCACATGGTGTAGCGCCAGTCCTCAGCTGCTGCCATAGCCCATCCTCCCTGCCCCTTGCTGCCAGGGCTGCAGTGAGCAGGGCTGAGCATCCCCACAGGGGGACCATGGGTGACAAGACCCCCCAAGCGGTGCCCAGAATCCCTGTGCCAGGAGCTGCCAGCCAGCCCAGAATGCTCCTGAACAGGGGATCTGGAAGCCTGGGGGCTGCCTTGGGGAGCAGGAGGCGGGTCTTCTCCGGATGCCTGGGAGCTGACATCGTCTTTGGCAGCGCAGAGCCAATGAGCAAATGTGCCTACATTAATCAGCCCACACCCGCTTGCCTTGTTTGAGGAGCAGAATACGACCCAACACTGGACCAGGATGTGAAAAGTAGCTTTGGGTTACTAAACAAGACCAGGACAATGCCTCGACCCGATGTGGTGGTCTGGTGTTGCGGAAAGGCTGGGGGAAATCAGCAGGAAAGCCATAGTGGCTTTGCTGGTAGGGTTGGGACTGCTGTCAGGGGCTGCATCGCTCCCCCCCCATGGGCTGCCCTGGCTGAAAACATTGTCTCCTTAGGAAACAAGGCGAGCAAAGGGGCTGCTGCATGACCAGGGTGTCTTAATCCCCACCAATGTACCTCGGCTGGGTTTCACTGCTTGTCACCCCTACTCATCCCTGGGTGGCTGGTCAGTGTGGATGCCCCTGCAGTGGGTATGACTGCCCATGCCCCACACAGCAGCATCGCCTGTACACCACTACACTGCCTGCCCCCTGTCCCTCCTGCTTCCCAAATCTGTTTTCTCACAGAGCAGTACTGGGAAGAAACAGGGAGATCTTTTCCCCTCCTACCCTGATCCCCTCCATGGCCACAGTCCAACCGGCTGTTGAGCCCCCGTCTTGCCCACACTCCCGCTTTCATCTCCTGAAGCTGAGACGGTATCACCGCCGGGGGCTGGGGGCCGCCCGGGGTGTCAGACAGGTTCAGCCGCACATTTCTGGCTAATGAGAAATTTCCTCTCCCCGCGCTTGGCAGGGATTTTTTTTTAGCTCTGGTATCACTACCCCACCTCTGCTGGGGCCGTCTGAGTCATGGGGGTGTGTGGGCCACCTCTCAGCATGCTGGTTTTGCCCTCTGGCCAGACCCTGGTAGCACCTCTACCCACCCCTTCCCCTGGAGATGGCGTGACCGAGAGCCTGTCAGAAGCAAAACTCCAGTGACCCACCCTGGTGCAAGAGCCAGATGCTCCAGAGTGATGCCCTGATTCCAGGTGCTGCCTTGAAGCCAGGGTAGGTGGGATGAACCTGAGGAGAGGGTTGGCATGATGGTGGGTGTGGAATACAGATAGTTGCTACATTCCACTGTGCCCTACTATCCTAGTCCATGCTTAGGGGAACCTCAGTTCTGGGCAGCTGGGAAAGTTCAAAGGGAAGGGAAAAAGCACCAGTCCCTGCTCTGCATGAGGGTTTGTGCTTGGCTCTCCATGTGCTCCCCGCTGCCCGCAGCCTACAGTCATTTCGTGCCACTAATGCGTTTCCTCTCTCTGAACTTGTTAATGAGCCAGCGTGGGAAGTAGCAGGAGCTGAGGGCCCCCAAACTGGGGCAGTGGAGGGGGCTTGCAGCTCCTCTTCACATGACGTAGTTTGAAGAGGCACCCACCACTCACCCTAGTTCCCCATCAGGTCTCACCTGCTCCTGTGGCTCCTTGGCTGGCCCACTGACCCCCAGCACACTCTTGCCAGCCCAGCAGTCCCATGCTAGTGCCCCAAGAGAAGGATGCCCCACTACACTACCTCCCAGGATGTCTCAACCTCTACCATCTCCCTTGGCATGGCTTTCCCACATCCCACTGCCCCCATCATCACCCAGGCAGGAAGCCAGGACTGCACCCAGGAGGACAAAGCTGAAACCATGACCCATCCCAGGGGTGGTGAGTCAGACTGCGCTGGGCGGTTTGTGCTGGAAAGCACCTTCCATTGCTATCCCCAGCCCTGTCCCTGTCCCATCCCCATCCCCAGCCTGTGATGCTATGGCACAGAAGGAGCCCACAGGACCCACTCGTGGGGTGGAGAGAAGGGACATGAAAAGCTCCAGGAAGGTAGTGGCAGTTCTGTCCCCAGCTGAGCCTTGCGGGAAGGGGAGCAGGAAGCTGAGCCAAGACCAGGGCAGGAGCACCAGGGCAGGATTGCCAAGATGTTTGAGCTGGTGTCACCAGCCCTGTGTAAACAAACCTGTGGGACAGCACAGGGATGGGGGAGAGCTGGGCAGAGGGATGAGGAGGGCCCATCCCACACCAGCCCTGGTTCTGGAGCTCATGGGGTCAAGGACCTGGGCAATGAACACACAGCACAGCACATCTTGGGGCTGCTGCAGAGTAGTCAGTCCCTGACAGCACTGAAGACAGTCATGCTGCAGTCTGAGCCCATGTCCCCCTGTCCCCATAGGCCCAGGTGGCAGGCAGGGGACAGGGTGTGCTAGCACTGGGGGTGCAGGTTCCTGTTCACACAGTCCTGGCAGGCAGGTAGTGGGTGATGGACAAGGCACATCCCAGCCTCCACACCAAGATAATCCCATCCCTGTCGGCACCACCAGTACACGGCCAGCAGTTATCTCACACCAGGGCTGACGTCACCTTCCAAGACCCCGACCAAAAGAGGCCTCACTGCTCCTCCTGGTTTTTCCCAGCGGCGAGGGGCTTTGGGCCCCTCACCCCAGACTGTAAGCAGGTGGATTTATGACCACAGCCGTGCTCCAGCATCCAGGGGACAAGAGAGGCAACGGGGCCTTTATGGCTTTAATACACCTTTCTGACAGTTAAGTTTAAATGGCCTCGTAAACCCCACCATTGCCCACCCCAGCAGAAGGCAGTGGTTTATTAGGGCTGTAATTCTTCTCCTGGCATTTCATCAGTGTCCTTTTAATCTGCACTTGGGGTTTTTATTTTTGTTTAATACCAGCAGCTGTAAATGCTGTTTGGGATGGTTTGTGCAGCGACACTGCAGAGGTGGACTGGGCACTGGGGCAGGGATGCAATGGATTTCAGGGAGCTGGTGGATGGGACAGCCCAGTCCCCAACGAGGGGACACACCAGTGAAGAAGAGCCAAATTTTGTTGCTCTAAGCACATTCTTCCTGTACTGAGCAGGCCCAGGCCAGATGCAGCCGCAAAGCAAGGAAAGCCTTCCCAGGAAACCTCGGGATTTCAGCAGCAGAGCTGGCCGGGAGTTAATCCTTTGTGCCAGGCTTTCCACTTTCATCTCATTAACTCCCGCTCTCTGTGCCATTGCCCTCTCAGTTTTTCTGGCTGGGAGATAAGTCTCCGTGCTCGGTGCAGCGAATCCTCTGCGCCTGCTCGCCCGATGCTCCCAGTTGCACTGACGCTGGCAGGCAGCTTCCATCCAATTACAGTGGGGTGAAGCTCATTTTAATTGCATAGAGCAACTGGGATTACGCAGACTTTATCTCCTAATTCCCTCTTTATCTCTTAACTTCACACTCACTGCTTGCATTGAAGGCAGGACAGCTTGTGCCGGCATTTGCAATTTCTGAAGTAGCCTTTCCCAGCATGCCAACCCCTTGCCTGGATAAGGTTGGCCCCAAAATGCCACAAAATGTCCCAAAATGATGGTGCTGAAGAACCTCTGAGTCCTGTGGAGTTGAGATGAGCTGTTCCCCCAGGACATCCCCATAGCTCTGCAGGGTTAAACCCACCCACCAGGGGAAGGCACTCATTGCACTGGCTCAAGCTGGTGTCCACAACAAAGGCCACATGTGACCTGGAGGCAAAGGCTCTCCAAGAATGGCTGGGATAGGCACAGTGTGGGGAAGGGGTTTCTTTTCCCCTTAACACACCCCAGGCAGCCTGGTGAGCTCAGAACCACTGGTGTGGCTTCTGCAGGGTTCAGGGTGTTCCTGTGAGAGAAGGACACAGGTTGTTTGCCTCCCGAAAAACACACTTTGGAGACAGTAAGCACCTCAGTCAGCTGCTGCTACAGGGCTCTGGGTTCTTGTCAGTGGAGCCAAAGGGTGTTTAGCAACCTCTCCAGGAATGAATAGCACTCATGGGTGACTGCCTCCCCTCACAAAGGGCTGCTCCATCATCCCTCCCAGCAGCAAGAGTGGCACAGAGTGAGTGTTCTGCTCTTCCCACCCTTATGTATTTACTCTCCTGAGACATCCCTTGGTGCCAAGGGAAGGGTGGCTTGGGCATCTAGCAACACCCACTTCTGTGTGCAGACATGTCCACCCTGACCCAGAACAAGCTCTTGAGATAGCAAGAATGACGGAGGCTGCCCTGGCTAGGGACATTTGGCAAGACTGGCCCCGATAAGAAGCAGCAGCTGGTCCTCTTTTCTTGCCACAATATTTCTCTGTTTGTTTGGTGTCCCCTGGCACCACAGAGAGACAGGTGCCAGGCTCACCCATGCTGCAGGTGGGTAAACTGAGGCAGCAGGACAGGGGGCAGGTGTCCAGCTTAACAAGCTCTTCATCAGCATGGTCAGGTGCTAATTAGCCACCATTAGCACACACTAATTAATCTAATTCCGATGACCCACAATTCCAGAACACGAGAGCTGTTCTTTCCCCTCTGCCATCGCCATGCACAGCTCTGCCCACACCATGGCCAGCAGCAGCAGGGAGAGAATGGACTGGGGAGCCACCAATGCCAGTGACAGTGGCACCCAGCAGACATGCCCTCCCAGGCTCAGCCTTGCTCACTCCCAGCCTGCCCTCCCCAGGCACTGCTAACACCAGACCCAGTGGATCAAGCCTTTTGGGTGCTTGGGAGAGCCAAGCTAAATCTGTCAGCTTTTACTGCAGGAGTGTCCCATGCGACCATCCCTTTAGTCCTCTGCCTGTTGAATCCATCCGTCCCCTTCCAAGTAACACATACAAAGAGCCAGGCATGCTCAGGAGGGTGGATGGTTTGTCACAGGGTCTACAGCAGTGAAAGGGTGTTTTCTAATCCTGCAGCAGCTGCTGGCCTGGGCTTGCTTGTTCAAGGGATATGGCAGCTTGGTCAACAATTCCCTTGCCCATTTCGGGGGGATTAGCAACCCCCCAGGGAGGGAAGGGGCCCACATGAATATTGGGCGGGTGGGAACACAGCCCCATGGAAACAAAGCCATGTGGGGAAGCAGCAGGAAGTGGGTATCTGCCAACTCAAGGCACCCCCAAGATGAGGGAATGAGGCTTGGGGATCGTCCTTGTCCCTGTCCCACTCTCACACCCCACAGTGCTGACAGAAGGCAGCTCTGGTTATCATCCCATGGCACCCCAGTGCGATAACCCTTGCCGACGCTGGGGTGGACATCAGCCCCTGGCTACCCCCCATCCAATCCCATATCCTTCCACCCCAAGTCCCAAAGGGAGGTGACATGGGAAGCGCCCAAATGCTGACACCTGGGAGCTCCCAGAAAACTGGGGCAAGTGTGTAATTACTCCTTGTTAGCCAGGGGGTGGCCCAGCTGGGGTGAAATTCAGGCTGAAGGAGGCCATGGGGTATAAGGTCAACCTGACTCAGAAACCCCTAGGGACTGTGGGCTTCTTCCATCCATCCTGTGCAGGGGGTAGCTTCAGCTGCCTGAAACATCTCTGGGTTAAAACTGGGAAGCTCTGGCTTCTGTCTGTACAGCAGGTAAGATCTGGTGAGAGGGAAAAAGGGTTTGCATTGGTGGAATCACATCTTACATTTCTCATGTGCTCAGCACTCCTTCAATCCCTTTGCATCCTGCTGAACCTGAGTGTGGGCACCCTCCAGCTTGCCTCTGCCCAATATTTGAGGTTACTAGTGTGCAAAGTCCTGGGGAGCAGCCCCACAGCCCTCAGTGTTTGCTGAGCTGCTTAAATCTGAGCCTCTTGGCCTTATCTGACCTGGAGAAATCCTCTCCAGGGCAGCTCCCTCATGGGCTGAGGGGATCTCCTGGGTGGATGTAGGTCCTTGGAGCCATGACAGCAGGAGAGACCAGAGTGTGCATTCAAAGAGAGGTCCCCAGTGCTGGTGGTGCTAAGGGGATGCATGCCCACAGGGCTGTGTGCATGTTGGGTGCAGGTGTGGGTGCATACTCGCATGTAGCTGGGTTCTCCCATGGGCTTCCCCCCCAGGGCCCCCTCACCCTGTTCCCTGCGGGTGCTGAGCAGGGGCCGCTTTTCTGCTCGGTTAGCCACGGCTGTGCCGGCACATAATGACATGTTAATTGCGAGCGGAGGCTCGGCCACACGCACTGCCCAGCTCACCGGCCATCCCTCGCCGCACCCGAGTTAGCTTCTGCCCGGGGGGTCCCACCGTTCGTTCCCCTCACCTGCCCGTGAGGACTGGCACGCCCCCATCCGCTTCCATCCAGGGTCTGTCCCGGTGGCAATGGCCGGGAAGGCCCCTAGCAGGCTACAGTCACTTCCTTGCCTGGGAGCTGGGAAACCTGTCCTTCCCCCGTAGTGTTTACACGGGTAAGAGGGGTCCTCTGCCGCTGCACATCGCATTTTCTGCTTGGTCACTTCCATCTGTGTCCCCGCATAATGATTTTTTCTGCTACATTAATTTAACACACTGCAGCGAGCCGAGGCGCTGGGACCCCGGGCTGCTTAATTGTGTCAAAGGCAAGGCAAGGCTCCCCGCGCCCTCTTTCATCAGCGGCTGGGGCTGCCGCAGTGTAGGTGTCCCCGCGGGGGGATGGGAAGGCGTCTCGGTGCGGTTGTGAGCTCTGGAAGGAAGCGGCGGTGGGAGCGTGTGGGAGTGTGTGGGGTATCACGGGGGGAGGTGGCCTGAGTCCCCCCAATCTGGAGCAGTCAGTGGGTGCTGGCTGAGGCACAGGGGGGCTGTGGAGTGAGGGTGGGAGGTCCCGGGGACTCTAAACCACCACTTCCAGAGAGCCTGGTGGCATGAGGCATCCCACCTTGTCCCTACGGATGCTGCAGCAGGATGGTGTCCTGGTGCTGGATGCATTGACTGGAGCCTGTTTGCCCCCACATCCTAGGATGATGGGAGCCAAAGGGTTAAGTGCTGTGTTTGTGTTGGCTGAATGCTGCCGGAGCCGAACAAGGCACCCACAAATGGAGGTGAAGGGCTGCCCAGACGGGATGTGACAGCCCAATTTCAGGGCTGTCAGCACCAGCACAGTGGGCATTGAGTGGGGACATTCCTCCCCACTGCTCCCCTCTCCCCTGGCTTCCATGCCAAGGGTGCTTACAAAGGTGACAGGCAGCCCTTGCCCACTCTGGCCTCACCATCTGGGGTGCCATGGGGCATCCATGGTATGCTGCCAGGCTCAGGGTTGGGCTTCATGCCTGGCTTTGCCCCTGCCCCACCTCCCCGAAGGGGATGTCGGGAACCCCCCTCGCCCTCCCCTCCCATGGCCGTGCACCACCATAAGTGGCCTCCAGTATTTGCAAACATTGTGGTGAGGGGCTGGGAAGGTCTCAGCCCACCCCAGCGGGTGCCTTTGTGTCGCATGGACCCCTAGGGACTCATTTCCATCCCACCCGGGCACTTGCCCTGCTCCTTTCAGCCTTACTCCCCTCTCCGCAGCATGCTGGAGCCCTGCAGAAGCAATGCCAAGCTCACAGCTGTGCCCCAACGCGGCACCATTCCCATCGCCAGGGCTCACACCTGTACTGCAGACACACTGTGCCTTTGTGTGTGCCGTTGCTGAGCCGGCCTGTCCTGATTCCTCCAAAACCCACCAAGAGTCCCGATGTCTGCACAGGCTTGCAAGTTGTGCATGCACACTTGTGCATGGGCTGCCACACTCAGAGGCCAAGCACACATATCCTGCACACACTGCTGCAGGGATGCACCTACTTGTGCACGCCCACGTGCCAGCTCCAGCCATCTGTACCCACTCTGCCCCTCCATTCCCCCTTTTGTCCTCCCCCACACTCTCCCTGCAATCAGGCTCCCCACGTCCCCTCACCCCAACTGAGTGAGGTGCCCTGGGCTGGCAGGCTGCTCAGCCCAGCCAGGCGCATCCTGTCCCCATGACATGGGGCTATAATGAGCAGCTCTGGGTTCTCCTCACCCTCCCTGTGTGCTCGGCTCTGGGGTCACTCTGTCCCCTCTGGCACATTTTGGGAGGACACTGTAGCCACATCCCCCATCAAATCCAAGGGACCCAGCCCAATGTGGCGCAACCGGAGCTCAGGCAGTGCCTGCCCGTTGGCCAGCACCGGTGGTTTATGGCCCTGGTCAAAGCCCACAGATCAATGCCAAGCCCGGTTTTATTTGTTTTTGGAGTTATAAAGGTGGTTTGACCCAGCTGCACCTTCACAACCGCTTTTGCCTGCTGCCAGGTGCAGGGTTGAGGGGACAGGCAGGGGAGAGCAAGACTCCAGGACAGGGTGCCCATCCCTCACCATGCCAGGAGGTGCCTGAAGGAGCTTCGGTTGCTCTTTTCTCACACTTTTTGTGGCCTGTAAATCTCCTTGGGGGCCGCCAGCGGTGACCTCTTCCTGGGCGCAACCACTAAGCCCTTTGTAATGGGATTTTGTGGCAGAACCGGCAAATTAGGGGCGAAGTGAATGTGTTAAGCTGATGGTTTCTTTCTGGAGGGTTCCTCATCCCCAGCCCATGCCAAGCCAGAGCTTGAACAAAGGCACAAGCTTTGCTTTTATCTCTGGCCCTTAGAAGTCAGAGTTGTACAGGGCTGTGTCCCCTGCTCCAGAACAGGCAAGCAGAGACAGGGATGGTGACTGGCATAACCCGGGGCTGCCAGAAAGGAGTGTAGGAGGAATTGGCTGCGAGCGAGTTGTACAAATACATTTGCCATGGGGACAGATTTGGGAAAAGAAAAATGGTAAAAGGGCCCATCTCCAGGCCAGAGAGTTGTGGCACTCAAGGGTCCCCCTGGCATAGGACTGTTCATAATCCAAGCCATGGCATGGCACTGGGGAGGCAACTAGGATGTGGCTACTGCAGAGACTGTCCCAGCATGGGGATGGTCCCCAGATGATTCTGGGGGGATGCAGTGGGAGGACCAACCTCTGCCTCAGAATTAATATTGTTCCAGTGCAAAGACTTCATTAACACTGGCAAAAACAAGCCATAAATACTCACTAATTCCTTGTATCACTGATGGGCTTGGAAGCTGGTGTGGCCCCACCCCATGTCCCCCAGATCCACAGGGACCCTTTGACAGCCCCACCCTTAAGGAGGGCAGGAGGTACTGGCTGCACCTTGAATAGCAGGGCCCTGAGGCTGGGCCATCTCCCCTGGGCAGAGCCGTGCCCCCCCAGAAGGTTTCCTTTCAGGGGTGCTCCACCAGCCCTCTCCACTTTGGCTGAGGGCTGATCCTCTGGGACCAGCCCCACAGCCCTGGGGAACTCTCAGCACATAAAGGCAGGAGAGAAACACCACGGGGCTGGGCAGGGAGGGTGTTATTTTAGCACCCTAAAATTCCCCAGTTGTGGGCAGGGGACAGTGTGCTTCCCCCCCCACCCCATCTCCTGTAAGGGCCTGATTTATTACTCTCTCCTGAAGGATGCCATTAAGGGAGCGGCCGGAGTGGGGAGTGCAGCTGCTGAAGCAGATCAGCGCCTGATTAATGTTGGGCAACTTGTTATATTGTCAGATAATTATCCCCAAACTGTATGACTTTTCTGCTAAGTGGCAGCACTTAATTGCGTTTTTAATTACACCGCCATCACCACAGCCCCTTTGCACGGGAGGCGGGGATGCTGGGAGACAGGCAGGAGTGGGATAGGGCACCCAAGACCCCTTGCAGAGGGCATGGTGGGGGCATCCTTTTCCCACAGAGCCCACCCGGTGTGGGGCACCCAGCTGCAGCATCCCCAAGCCGTGAGTGGTGCAAGCAGTGAGGTTTTTGGGGTACCCTTTGTCAGTGCTCACTGAGGTGGTAGGCTCACGGGGTGCAGGAAAAGGGGGCTGAGGGAGGGTGTTCCCCCATCCCTGCTACAGGCTTTGAGAGGTCACCATTGCCTGAGACTCCCCCAGCCCCACAGGTTGCAGGCAGCCCAGGGTCTGGCTTCCCCTCGAAGGTAGGGCAGGGTCAGGGGTCAATGCATTTAAAATTCCTCCTTGCTCTTAAACTACAGAGAGCAGCCTGGGGTGGGGGGGCAACAGCTGCATGGGGAGCACCCACCAGCACCCTAGGCAGGCTGCACATGTGTGTAGGCAGGAGTGGGAGTCTGTACATGTGTGTGACTTCATGTGTGTGCACTCACAGGGGAGTAAGAATGTGCACAGGGGAACACACATGTACACGAGGGTGCATGTGGGTGAGTGTGAAGCATGTATACATATGTGCATGCCTGTAGATTTACATGCATGTCCTCCCAGGGGGCAAGTGCACGAGTGCATATGTGTGTGTGCACACTTAGGTGTCTGCTGATGTGTACATCTGCCTGTGTTTGGGTGTGTGTGTAGGTGTAGCATGTATGCTCTATGTGTGCAAAAGCAAAGGTAGGTTTGTGTACATGAGCCTGTCTCTGTGTGCTGGAGACATGGAGCAGAGTGTATTTGTGAATATGGTGGGGCTGTCAATGCTGCATGTAGGGCTGTGGAGAGGTGAGTGTCTACATGTATAAATATGCACGTGTGAAGCACAGGTATGCCTCTGTGCACCCACCCAGACAGCTCTGGTACCTGGGGTGATTGTGGTGGGTCCCAGCTCTGCCCTCACTCCTCAGCCATGCTGGACCTCCCAGGAAGCCTCTCTCAGGTGACCCTGTGGGGGCAAGCCCTGCATGGGGGGTGACAGTGGGGACCAGGGTGCCCCAGGGCTTCAGGTGCAGGAAGCACCTGCAGGTCACAGGAGCCCCTCACCCCTTCCCAGGACAGCAATGCAAGAGGGGCACAGCTGGAGCACCAGATCCTCACAGGGCTCTGTTGTGCCTCCAGGGCCATAGGGCAGCCAGAGCTGCTCCTGCCAGGGGACAGGGTACTGTGGCCAGGCAGCTCCCCCCACCCCCGCTGCCCCAATCAGGGGGGCAGTGCCAAAAGGAAATCCAGGTGTTATCAGGCAGCTGGCTACAGCCCATGTCGGCCACAGCCTCTGGACCAGAATTTCCTGACACAACCATTGCAACAGCATTATGCTGGGCTTTGCCTTCTCCACCAAGGGGGTAGCCAGCAACAAACATGGCTTCCCCAACCTGTGGGGTTGGATGGAGTGGATCAGGTCCCCCAGACCCCCTTCACACCAATGGAGAGAAAGAAACATGGATTTTGATGAGGAAGGAGCCAGTCCCAAACCTCACCTTAGTGCTAAACTATGCTACCCACCCACACAGGGTGCATGAACTGGGGTGTGCATCAGGGCTTTTGGGGAAAAAGTCCCCTGAAACACATCCTGACCCCCAACAGTCCCCTCACTGGCCATTCTTATCTTCATGGCAGCTGGATGGGGTCTCATCAGAGAGGCTGAAATTTCAAGGGAAAAAATTGGAAATAAAGGTCCCTGTCCCGCCTGTCCCTGTTATCTCAAGAATCCGGAGCACGCTGGCCTCTTCTCCCAGACGTATTTCATCCCAGCCATCACCTCTGGCCACAGCCCAAAGCGGTGACAGTGGGGATGGAGAGAGGCTGTGCCTCACAGTCCTCCAGGACCCGGGTGCATATCAGGCTGGGGACACTTTCCCACCCCATGGTACTACATATCATGGGATGCCATGAGGCATCCATTTGGCAATCTGCCACACAGATCAAGTCAGGAGGCCTTGGTGCTTTGGGCCATGCCACATGCCACCCAGCCACAGGGACACCAGGATGAGGACACTTTCAGGTCCCTGTCACCCACTTGGTGTCCCCAAACAGCAGAGCGGGGGCTCAGACACCTTCCCTCCCTGCTCTGAGATCAGCCACTAATTATGTCTCTGACCTGCTCACAAAGAATGTAAATTATTCAGGTCCTCACCAGGGCAATTAAATTAACTCATCATTGTGGGCCATTAGTATTTCAGGGGGGCAAGAGCCTGGGAGCTGGTGCAGGGGTGGCAGGGCAGGGACTGAGCTTTGTCCATTGGTCAGGAGATGCAGCTAGTGTATCCATTCTCAGTCCACAGAGCTGGATGGGGCAGGAAGAAGGGTTTGGGGATCTCCACATAGAGAGTCTTGAAGACATGTGTCCAGTCCCACCATCACCCTGTCTGTCCAGGTTATTTCCATCATGCCCCACGCAGCCCAGCCCTATCCTGCTCCCTGAGTGCCTCCTGCACCCTGCATCATCCCTCTCTTTTGGGAGGGAGACCTGGGAATTGGTGGCCCTCCAAGGAGCTGCCCCCACCCCAGGATCCCCAAATCCCCCCTGACATTCCCTTGCCTCTGGTTGTGTCAGCCCCTGCCCACTGCCCTCTCTGGGCCCTGTGGGGCTCTGTCAGGATTTCTTTCCTTTCTTCTTTGCACCAAACAATTAATAATTTATCCCATAATAAAAGAGGAAACAGTTAATGAGATGAAAACAAGACAGAAACATCTGCTGGGGTTGGTTTCATCACCTCCCTGGGCTGTCTGTGCAGGAAGTGTTGGTGGGAGGGGGCCGGGGGCGCCTGGGGGAATGCAGCAGCAGGAGGCTGTCCCCCACACCCAGCCTTCCTCACCTCGGCCCCCTCCTCCTCGGGGCCCCCCCCAGGTCACCCAGGTCCAGCACCTTCTCCCCACTGCACCTTCAAATCCTGCCTGAGACTTGCCAGGCTCAGGTCACAAATAGTGCTGAGGGACCTGTCCTGAAATGGGCAGCAAAGCCTGTTGGTCTGGCACTGCCCAGTGCCCCCAGAGATGTGCCTGGATGCTGGAGATGGATAGGGCTGTCCCCTCCACCCTCTGTGTTCCCAGCCCCCATGCCCAGATGTTGTTCATTACTGGTGATTTGATCTCCAGTGTGAGGGGCTGCCCCCGGGACCCGATGCTATCGGGGTGTGGTAATGCAACCCCAAACCCTTCTGGGGCACCAGGGGTGGGACATGGAGACCGGACATGGAGACCAGGCATGGTACCCTGTCAGCAAAGGGGGCTGCAGGACTGCCCCTTCCCCCGTTTACCCCTCCCTGGTTGGTGCTTTGCTGAGATTTATGGGGCACCAGGAGGAAGCTGATTTCTAGACTGTGTATTTCAAGAGCAGCTTTGTGGCATGCAAGGATAGGTGTGAGGGGACACAGCGGGGAGGCAGGTAGAGATGTGGGGTGCAGAAGGGGTGAGTGGGATGTAGGTGGGGATTCAGGGTGCTAGGGAAGGGGAGGTCAGGGAAAGGAGCCACAGAGAGCGGGAAAGGGACAGGCAGGGAAATGGGAAGGGGAAGACAGCAACGCCCAGAGACTGCTGATGTGCAGCCAAGGCCCAGGCTGTAGGGAAGAGACTATTGCAACCAGCCCCTCCACAGGCTTGGCCATAGAAGGAGACCACGGGGAGCCCAGAAGGCTGGAGGGGTGGAGGCAGGCTGGGGTGCTGCAGGAACAGGGCTGGAGTGGGGGTTTGGTCAGGGGAAGAACAAGGTTTGGGCAAGATGCTGCTGCCTGCCTCTGCTTCCAATTTAGCTGATCCTTGCCCCGATCCCCACAGCTCTGTTTGTCTTCCAAAGCCGTTAAATTAATTTGCAGCCTGGCAAAATCTCCTGTCTCTAATCCCAGCCCACCCTCCAGTTTCGCTGGGTTCTGCTTGATGGGTTTGGCCAGGACATGTCAGGCAGCTGCTGGATGCTGCCCAGGCCCATCACAAAGCTCCTCAGCACTGCAGAGGAGCAGGAACTGAGTCCTGCAGATTCCCAGTTCCAGCAACCCCAGGACCCTTTTGGAACCGGGGCTGCTAAGGGACATCTCAGAGACAGGCAGGCTGCTAAGGGCCATCTCAGAGACAGGCAGGCGTGATGACAGCTGGGGAAGATGGCTTGTCCCTCCACCAGCCTGGCCGGGCACCCAGCCTTGCTCCTGAGAGGTGTTGCGGAAAAAATGACGTCAGCATCAGCCCAGAGGAATTTGACCACCCTGGTCCATCCCAGCTGGGGACTGGGACCAGGACAGCAGCCTCTGCCATGCACCACTGCAGTCTTGAGAAAGGTGAGAGAAGGGGGTAGCTATAAGCTCCGTTCCTTGCTGTACCCCTTCCTGGGGCCAGGAGCAGACACAGGGTCTGGGAGTGTCTCTGGGGTACAGCTGTCTCCAGTCCCTGTAGTCACATGATACTCTGTGCCCCAAGTGCAAAGAACAGCCAGCTTGTGACCCTGGTTACACTCCATGGGGGCTCCTTCCATGTCTGTGGCCCTGCACTGCTTGGTCTCCTCTATCCTCTACCCCACAGCACATGACTGGTGGTCCCTGGTGGGCTGGTGGTGGATTATGGTGGAGAAACTGTCAAGACATTATGACACCCCCACAGCTGCCCCCCTGCTGGGGACCCTGGCATCCTGATCCCCTCCCCCAGCCACACCACACTCCCATCATCTCCCAGTTCCCAGCCTGGGTAATTGACCTGGTGACAGACAGGCTCATTAACAGCTTAATTTTGGCTTCCTCTCTTCCTGCCAGACCCCCAGCCCAGGTGAGGACCAAGCCAGCAAGGTGCAGGAATGGGCACCCTGAGGCCACTACAACCCATTGTTTCACCTCAGGGGGCACCCGCAGAGCCAGAAGGAGAGTGCATGTGCACAGCAGGGCGCTTGGGAGGTTGCCCATCCCGAGGCATGGGGACAATGTCACCCTGCCCCTCACCCCACCACCTGCAACGATGCCACCAGGGCAGGTGCCCACAGGTGGCTGCGGGTGTCCACCCTCCTGGCCTCACCCTGCCAGTATTTGCTCCAGTAACGGCAGAGGCATTTCGGCTCCTTTGTGCCGGCACATAACAGTGGCTGTCCCCGCCTCTGAAGCACCGGCTGGCAGCCCGGGCACCGCAGCCACCCGACACCCCAAACCGGGCAGCGGGCAGGGGTGCAATGGGGGGTGTGAGCACAGGGTGCAGTCAGGAAGTCAGGCAGAAGCTGGGCACAGGCCAGGGGCAGGGATAGAAGTGCAGGCAGTGGGTGGTGGTACAGGTGGTGGGTATGGGCACAGAGGGCAGGTAGGGCTGTGAGCAGGTTTCCTAACCCCACCACTCCTCTGCTTTTTGCCATCAGGCCCTCAGGAGCCCATCCCCAGCATCCCTTCACCAGGACAGTGCTCAAAAACATGTCTCCATCCCCCTCCCCAGCAAAAGCAGCCCACAAATCACTGATGCTGGGCCCCCAAAAGCTTCCTCTCCGGATGGAGGCTTGGCCACATTTCAAAGGCGCTTGTGTTGTATAATTTATCAGAAGGAGATAACAGCCAAGTGGCTAACAGGGTGGGAGGGAGATGCACCTCCACTTTGGAGAGCCTGGCACCGCAGGCACCAGGACTGCCTGGATTCACTGTACCAGGGACATGGGCATCTTCCTGTCCATGGTGGGACAGAGGGACCCTCCAGGGGTTGTCATTTTGCACTGGAATGTTTTATGGATGCCACAAGAAGGGGACAGAGATGGTGCCACACTGTGCCCTGGTTTGAGGCTACCAGCTGGGTGCTCCCTCCTAACCAGATATACCTTCCCCAGCCACCCCAATGTGCACAGGCCTTGGGGGTTACAGCACAAGAGCAAGGGCAGCTTGTGTCAGCTTTTGAGGTGCCTTTCAGCCCAGGAACTCATGGCCTAGGTGCCCCCCAGAGCACAGCATGGTGGGGGAAGGGACACAGCAGGCACAGGGGGACACTGGGGTAAGGGAGAGCTGGCGCCGTGGGCAGAGAGGCAGTGCCTGGCGCCGGATCTGGGGAGTGTTTGTTTAATCCCAGATAAGAATACGATGCCAGGCACCTGGCTGACAAACAGATGCTCGCCAGCCAACAGCACCCAAAGCAGTGCTTTGGTGAAAAAAAAAAAGAAACCACCCCAGGACCATCCTCTAACCCCCCTGGCAGCGTGGGGTGGCCAGGAACATAGGCGCCTCTAGCCACCCACACTCCTGTAGCACATCACGGCACAGCATAGCATGGAACAGCATGTCACAGGGTCGGTGAATCAGTGGGCATGTGGGCAGAGACAGAGCAGATGGGGATGTAGTGCATAGAAAAGCGGGGTGCCCCATCCTCTGTCAATCCCAGCCAGATCAGCCACCCCCTTGGCCGATCCTACCACATGGGCTGCCTGGGCACAGGGCCGAGGAGGGGGCCTGGGGCTGAGAATGGGGCATGGCACTATGGCCATGCCACACAGCCGGTGCCCAGGTGTTCAGGGGCTGTGCCAGATTCCCGCTGCCACCCTGGCCCCGTGGCATCTGGAGGGTACCTGGAAACCTACCCCTCTCACACCAGGTGTCCCTGAGCGTGGCTTTGTGCCCATGACCCCTGTGTGGTGCTGTGCCTGCCTGCACCCAGGGTCGGAGTGCAGGTGTGCCCCGGTTCCACAAGGGCAGGGAGACAGACGGCATGGCTGGCTGGCAGGGGCCATGGGCAGCAGCATCTCTGGGGGGCTGCCTCGCCGGCTGGTGAGCACAACCCCAGCTGCCTGCCCTCCTGCACCAAGCATGCCAGATCTCAGCAGAGTGCCAGCAAGGACAATCGGGTGAGATAAGCCTTTTATGTCACTCTCTGAGAGTGTCCGAGCAGGGGGAAAAGCCATGCCAGGGCCTCCTGGCCAGAATTATGCCATACCACTGAGCACGAGTAGTGGGGGTGTAGGGGGGTAGGGGTGGAACATGGACCCCTCTCTGAAAAACAGCCTTGATCCCAGTGCCACCCAGCCCCCGTCTGCCGGCCCCGGCATGGTGGGTCATATCCCTCCAGGCTGGCACACTGGAGATGCTGGAAGGGGCAACTGGTCAGACTGGTGAGCCTGGCTGGGGTGCGGGTCCCCTCTCCGGGACACTCCGAGGTGCTGCACTACGCTCGGTGTGCTGCTGCCACCCCCTGGCAACGTGCATAGCCCAGGGTGGCCCTGCCACGCAGGGGTGGCCAGGCCCCCTGAAGCCCAGCCCCGCATTCCCTGCAGTGGACAGGAGCATCCTAGGATGCCAGGAAGGGCAGAGGGAGCTCGCAGGAGGTTCCCACCCCGTGCCTTGCACCGGGCTGGAGGCCTCAGCGTGCAGGCAGGTTTGGGGGTGTGTGTGTCTCTGAGCCTGGGTGGGCGGAGTGGGGAGGGGCAGAGGGCTGGGGAAGTGTGGGTCGCCCTGTTGCCCGTCCATACAATGATGAGAAGGAGCTGAGGTTACGTCCCAGCGCATTAGGCTGTTCCTGCTGAGTGCCACTGCCGCGGGGCGACCCCGCCGTGAACCGCCTGCGCGCTCCCCCTCTGCTGGCCACCAGTCCACTCGCACTAGCACCCCCATCATGCTGGTGTCCCCGCTGCCTGTCAATGTGCTGGTACCGTGTCACGGAGGGACAGGCCATGGAGAGGTCACACGTGGGTCTGGGTACTACAGACGTCTTGTGACGGGTATCCTGGTGCAGGTGCTGGGAGCACTTTGACTCCCAGTACCACCCCGAACCACGTCTCGGAGATGTCCCGTTCCCGGGGACAGTGTGAGCTGTCCCCACGCAGCCACCTCACCACAAGCACCAGGGCCAAGCACGGGGACCTGTGTCCTAGAGACGTCCCCACTGACGATCTCCTGGTAACCAGCAGGCTGCTGGCATGTGCTGCCCACACGGCACCGAGCCACCGACCTTCCCCGGTCCCTGTCACAGACGGACAACAGCCTCTACCACTCAGCTCCGTGCCAGCCCCTCAGCGCCATGTCCAGGAGGGCACCCCATTCTCAAACAGGTCTCAAGGTCCCCACTGCCACATCTTGACCAAGACAGGGAAAAATCAGTTACGGCAGGCCGGCATTTGAGGGCTGGGGGAGCAAAGCTGAACTCTCGACCTCTCGCCTGCAGCTCCCGACCAGATGCCAGGCGTGCGAGCACCCCGTGGTGTCTCAGTGTGTGAGCTGCTCCCAGCCCTGACAGACACCTTCACTCCCCTCACGGTTCATCGGCAGGCCACGGGTGATGGACGTCGCCTGTCTATGCCCCACGTCGCTGGCGTGGGAGAGGAAGGAGCCGGCCGGGGCTGCATCTCGCCAGCCCCATCTCTGGCTGAGTCCACGCAGTTCATCACATTAATGTCCACCCGTGGCCTCGCGAGCCGGGCGAAACCCCTGTGTCCCTCCCTCTCCTCGAGTTGGGGTACGAGGGCTGTGTGGCCACCGTAGGGCAGCTCGCACCTTCCCACTCAGAAGCCGGTAGCTGCGGCGTCCCAGGGCGGGGGCCCGCCCCTGTCCGCGGGGTGCCGAGACCCGCGCGATGCCATCCACGGCCCCACAGCTCCCCCTGCCGGCTGCCGCGGCCGGAGGGCACTAGGGCCGCGCGGACGGCCGCAGATGCGCGGGCGCCAGAATCGCTCCGCCCACGCCGAGGCTACTTCCGCCCCTCGGTGGAAGCGCGGAAGCGTCATCGGCGGGCGTCGGGGCGGCAGCGGAACCGGGACTGGGGCGCGGGGCTGCCGCCATGGCCGGGATTCTCTTCGAGGACATTTTCGACGTTAAGGACATCGACCCCGAGGGAAAGAAGTTTGACCGTGGTGAGTGGGGTCCCGTGCCACCTCCCCAGCGGAGCCCTGCGCCGCCTCGGGCCGGGGCTGTCCGGCGCTGCCCTCCCGCGGGGCCTCTGTGCCTCCGCCTTTCCCGCCGGCCGTAGCCTCTGTGCCTCGCGCGATCACCGTCTTCTGTCACCGGCCCCAGTGTGCGTTGCCGCACCCCACGTGCTCTGCTTTCTCCGCCCGGCCTCTCTGCCCCTCCACACTCCTGTGTCCCCGGTGCGCTCCGTTCCCCACCCACCGTCTTCCTCTTCCTGCCTGTGCACATCTCGGCCTGCTCCCACGCTCTCGTAGCTGTCCCCGAACCCTGTGCACCTCTTCCTTGCAGATAGCTTGGGTGCCAGCTGAGGGGGGGACAAGAGTAGATGACCCTGTGTCTACCTAGCCCTGGGGTGGATTCTGTACCTGTGTCTGACTGCTGCTCTCCTTAGTGTCCCGCCTGCACTGTGAGAGTGAGTCCTTCAAGATGGACCTCATCCTCGATGTGAACATCCAGATCTACCCTGTAGACCTTGGTAAGCTATTGGGCTACTAGTTCAGAGCATGCCAGCATGGCATGAGATTAGAGGGGTGTGTGCTGGTGCTTGGAGGAGGCCAACTGAGTTTGCTGGGAACAATGAATGAGCTGTCTCAGACTTCCTTGGTCCCCATTCTGTCCCCAGGTCATGGGAAGTAATGGACCCTCTGTGTGCTGGAGCAAAGTGGATTCTAATTTGACTCGTGTTTGGGCCATCTCTGGCCTATTCACCAGAGGTGCTGACTAGAGAAACTGCTTCAGCTGGTCCCAATCGAGCTTTAAGGGAGAACTTTTGTGGTTAAATATACTAACCGAGTGGAAGAGAGACATGAGCCCTCAGTGAAGCACAGAAGGGCTAGAACTGGTGCTGCAGGGTGTCACATACCTGCCCAGGGCGCAGTCACAACCTCTGTGACTCTCCCCGCAAATCTCTTGCTGTGTCCTATGAAAAGTGTTTTCCTGGTTGCTCTGGTCTCTTCTGTGGTGGTGACCAATGTCTGTGGGGACTGGAGAGAGAGAGGATCCAGGGTGATCTTTTCCTTAATACCCCCAGTCCTGTTGGAGAACTGAAGGCGAGGCCAGGGTTAGTGCTAAACCCACCAGAGTGGTTCCTTGTAGCCACCACCCCAAGAACAGCAGCTCTGGAACCTCCTCCTTCTCACTGCTCCTCTGCCCTCTCCTCCCAGGGGACAAGTTCCGCCTGGTCATCGCCAGCACCTTGTACGAAGACGGCACCCTGGATGATGGAGAGTATAACCCCACTGATGACAGGCCCTCCAGGTATGGAGGTGCAGATGGGACTGGCAGTGGGGTGGGTGAGGGAAATGGTGAAACGCTGAGGGGATGTGTGAGGTTCCTTCTCCCAGAGGATGCTCAGCTGGGGGAACACCCATGTTTGACTCTTCTCTGAGCTCCTGCCATTCCATCGCAGGGCAGACCAGTTCGAGTACGTGATGTACGGCAAGGTGTACCGCATTGAAGGAGATGAGACATCTACGGAGGCAGCCACACGCCTGTGAGTGCCTGCCTGCAGGATGGGGGGACTGGTGCCCTGGGTTGGTGTGGGGGAGGGATTCCCTGCTCTCACCACTCCTCTCCTCCGCCCCAGGTCTGCCTACGTGTCCTATGGGGGGCTGCTTATGCGGCTGCAGGGAGACGCAAACAACCTGCATGGGTTTGAAGTGGACTCTCGGGTTTACCTGCTGATGAAGAAGCTGGCCTTCTAGGAGACCTCCCGCCTCCATGGGCTGCCTCGGAACACTCTGCTGGCAAGCAAAAGGGAGCACTGTGACCCCAAGTCCTGCTCTAGCATCCACACTGCTTGGCATCTCTGGAGCTGGGGGAGGAGGAATCAGTCCCCCTCCTCATCCTGGCCTTCTCTGCCTCCTGCTGGGATCTCCTGTACAGAGAGAGGTGCCTGATGAGTGGAGACTGGAGACTGTGCTGGATGCTCCATGGTGCTGCCTGCTGGGCAGCTCCACCTCTGGTTTCAAATGGTTCAAAAGCAGGCCCAGCCCTGGCTCTGGCCAGGGGCAGCTGGACTGGGACAGTGCCTGCCTGCCTTGGGACTGGAGGCCTCTTCCAAAGGAGCCCTCTTGAGGCAAGCTGGGCTTGTTTGTGATTAAACTGGGATGATTTTTCTAGATCTATCTTTGCTGGGATGCGACTGTCAGGGGGTGGGTATACCCATGCGGGGCGGAAAAGGGGGTCCACACTGTTTTTGCAGAGAACAGGCAGTCCAGTCTGAATTTGCCCCAGGCTCTTCTCTGCTATCCTGCCGGGCACATAGTGTGCAGGAGCCACGTCCCGAGCTGCTCCAGTGGCTATCAAAAAAGCCCACCCTGCAGAGCTGGCAGCTGCCGCGGGAGGGAGCTGAGCGCTGGGGAGAGACCCTCGGCATGTCCCTGAGGGGCTGCGTCTTACCCAGGCCCCTGGAAATGTGCTGGCCCCTGCCAGGACTACAGCAGGGGTGCAAAGGAGGACACGAGAAAAATTTAGAAAAATAGCTCTTTAATTGTAAAGTATTCACAGTAGAGGAGTCCACCCAGGGGGAGCAGGGCCTGTCCTGCCGGCACATGGGTGTTGCTGCTGCCTGCTTCCGTGGGCTGCCTGGCAATTGAAGGAGTGAGGAGCAGGAGCCAACCATTTCCTTGTAGGCACCTTTCTGGGCACCCAGAGTGCATCTCAGTGTGCAGCAGGATTGCTCTGACCTGGGACTGGGGCTGTGAACCTCATGTGCAGCCTTACTGTGCCCCACACTGGGCATCTCTGCCACCCCCCTGGCCTTGCTTACACAAGTCCTTGGCCAGGTCATGGAAGAAGAAGCGCAGCTTGCCTTGCACCAGCTGCCGGTAAGTGAGGAAGATGCTGGTGATGTGGGTCTGTTCCATGAAGCGTGGGGAGCAGCCTGGCTCCTGGGGTCCTGCCTGAGGGGCGAGAGTGGGACGAGGGATGACAAACACCATTGTGTCCAGCACAGCTGGCACCTGTGCCAGGGTGGGCTAGCTGGTATGGAGGAGGTCTCACCTCCCAGCTGAAGGTCTGTAGGAGCAAGAGGAAGGAGTGGGCATGTTGGTAAAGCTGGTTCAGCTGCTTGGCCCCACACTCCTGGGTCACCTGGCCCTGAGCCTCCACCACGGCGCCCACCAGCAGTGCCAGGTCGCAGAGGATCTCCTGCTGCTTGGTTTCATTCTGGGGGAGCAGGCAGTGAGCAAGCTGACCCCTGGGCCTGATTTGTTCTGCCCACCGTAGTTCTGGATGTCCTCCACCCCCTGTGCCAGCAGCTGTGCCCACAGCATCTTGTTCAGCATTTCTGCTGTTTGTGCCAACCTGGGGACTGTCCCCAGCCTTGTGGAACCCCTGGTGCCTGCACCATCCTCCCACTCCCTCTCACCGATTTGGATTTCCACTGCTGGAGACTGAAGTCCACCAAGGGCAGCACTGCAGGGCAGCTGAGTGTGGGCAGTGCCTGGCACTGGCCCTAGATGTGAGAGAAGATAAACTGAGAGACCAGAAGCTGTGCCCCTCCTTGGCTTTGGGTTTTCATGGGGGCTGTATCCTCACCGTTCTTTTCTCCATGTCCTTGGCCTCCCCGATATACTTCTGGATGAGCCTGTTGTCGCAGACCAGCTGCGTTGGGCTGGCATGGCCTTCTTCCATGTGCAGGAATAAGGATGTGAGGAGGAGCAGTCCTGGGAAAGACAGGGTTACCTTGAGCACCCTCCTGCCCTCTCTGGGCAGCTCCAGCTCAGCGCTGTGCCTACAGTGGCGACCTGTTGCCCTGTCCCACTGGTGGGGGTGCAAGGAGGAGGTCTAGGGGAGCTGAGGAGTGCCTGGTGCTGCTCTGCAGTCAGGCAGCAGGGGTGCTTAGTCCTTACTGGGGAGCACCAAGGTTCTCATGCTGTTGGTGTGCATTGAGGGGCTGCACATCCACGTCTACGCTGTTTTTATGGGCCCTGCTCCAGGCTGGGCTGCAGGCAGGGAGTGGAGCCACACTCCTGCACAGACCAGAGCCAGCCCTCCCAGTCTGTGCCAGCAGCAGCTCCAGGCGTCACGTGCGCTTCGGGGAATCCCTGCCTGCAGCATCCCACAGTGCACAGCTGCTCTTCGCCACTGTTCCGGCCGAGGGCTGGCCTGCTGGCACTGCCTTCCCTAGCACTGCTTGCATGCTGCTGCCCTGGGCATCTCTCAGCCGAGCTGCTGCCATGCCCAATGACTGCCCATCCTGGCAATAGGCATCACCTCTCCAACAGCCCTCTGTGCATCTATCCACCTGCTTTGCTGCCCCCCCTTGGCACTACATCTCTCCCCAGACACTCTGGGCGCAGCCTGTTTTCCTGCGCTGGGCACAGAGAGATGCTCGTCTGCCCTTGTGCATTGGAAGCAGCCAGATCCAACCAAACCAGAGCTGCCCTTAGGTTTTGCTGCCCACACATGGGGCTCATCTCTTGGGGGACTATCTGGCTGTGTGGATGCCGTGCTTTCTGCCAACCCTTTCTACTCGCTCCCGTCCCCGCTTCCAGCCACACACTCACTGTTCAGCTTCATGCTCAGCTGGGGGCTTCGGCCCTGCCTCTTCCACCCTTGGGCCATCGGCTGCTCCCTGGCTCCTGTCCCCCTTCCATGGAGGGTGATGGTGGCGCGGGCTCCCCGCAAGCTCCCCAGCCGAGGCAGCGCGATTTCCTGTTGTGTCGCCGCTGACCTTCGAGCAAAATCGCAGCAGGGGCCCCGGGCCCGGGGGAACAGCTTCCTGCCTCTGGCCACTTCCTCCCTTGGCTCGGGGCTCGGGAAGGGCGTCCCCGGACTGCTCACCTGCCCCTTGGCCTGAGTACTCGGTGACCAGGACCTCAGTAGTCAATGCCTCTTCTGTGTCTCTCCAGGGAGTGAAGAAGGTGGCTCTGGAACCTGCAGAAGAGATGGCATCAGTGGCACCAACCATCGCCCCAGGGTTCTACTCCCAGCTGTGGCAACCTGGCACAAAGGCCATCAAAAATCCTCACCCAGAGGTGGGCTCCAACACCAGTGACTGTCACCCAGAGTTGCACCTCATCCCTGGTGTGGGCTTCACCCAGTGATGGAATCCAGACACAGTTGCCCTCTCTCAGATGTGGACCTCATGCCCTGGTGATCCTCACTCAGTGGTAGACCTCAACTACAGAAACCCTTGCTCAGAGGTGGGTTCCAGCCCATGCATCCGTCACCCTTGGGCAATTTGGGGGCCTGGAGATCCCTGCTGTGGTGCACAGGAAAACCTTCAAGCTAGGGAAGGTGAGGGAGCAAAGGGGTATGGCTGGTACCCAGTTCCAGGGGCTATTTCCCCAGGGTTATTGGTTCTGGGTGGCGTGTGTGAAGCACCCAGACACACCCTCCCTGGGTTGGAGAAGCACTGGGGGATCTGACAAGCACCAGGCCCTGATGTGGCCATCACACCCCCAGCAAAGCCAGCACCCCCCCAACCCCCCCACCCCCCACCCCCAGGGCACTCTGGCTGCCGGTAGGGGTGTGCAAACCCATGCATATATGCACGTGTCTATATGGCACATGTGTACACACACCCCCCATCGTGCATCCTCAGATTGACATGTGCACTTCCTGCGGCACGAGTTGGGGTGCGCACTCAACCCTCGGGGCCGGGCAGCCCCTCACACACTTCCTTCTCACACCCCTGCTCTTGCACGTTCTCGCATGCTCCCACCCCTGTCCCTGCGGCTGGCGTTTCCCGGCAGCGCCTGGCCGGGTGACAACAGTTAAGAGTAAACACCTCGGCCCCTCTTTGCCTGTCCCGTGCCCTGTTTGGCCCCAGCAGCTCACCTTACGGGTCGCAGGGTGCCCGGATGGGGGGGTCCAGCAAGTTCCGTGGCCTCGGGGATGAGGCTGGCAGCCCGTCTCGCCTGGGGGTGATGAAGCTGGAGGTAGCAGGAGCTGCAAGCGCCGGGGTCAAATACTACTGGGCTTCCCCCGCACGGCTGTGTCCCGTCTCTGCGGACGTGACAAGCTGCAAACGCGCCCGCCAGTACCCACAGCCCCTCTGCCAGGACTGGCCCTGCTCCCACCAGTCCTTTCCATGCCCCTGCCGTGCCCAGTTCCTTGCCCTTCCCTGGGTGCAAATCTGTTGACAATGCCAAGTTGGAGAGCTGTGGTGCCCTACACTCCCTGCTTGCCCTCATAATTAGACAAATGAATGCATCAGGAGAAACCAGAGGGCAGATGGAAACTGGAGGTCTGCTGGATCCCAGTGGGCACCAAGGCACCCCCTGGTACCTGCATAGTCCCTTCATTCCAAATAGCTCCTTTTCAGACATACCAGAAGCTGTCTGGCAGCAGGATCCCTACTGGAAAGGGTCATGCCAGCATTTGCTGCCCTTGCCAGGAGGGCAGAGGGGGATGGGAGGGGAGAGGTTGTGCCCTGCTGCTGACCCACTGTGTTTCTGCCAGCCAAAATCCATGCTGCTGCGTGCTGCAGAGAGGTGGAATGTGAGATCAGTAAGGGAGGCTCTGGTACCCCAGAGGGTCCTGAGGTCTCCAGCTGAGGCTGGTAGGGGTCAGGAAGCTGGGCGGAGGCTGCTGGGCTGTGCAGCTGGCCAGATCCTGGTGCCAGGTTTCCCACCTCTCCTTACAGGGTGCAAAGTGCCGGGAATCTTGCTGCAGGGGGCAGTCATTCGCACCCACTTCGCCAAGGTGCTGAGGGCCGCTGGAGGTGCCAGGCGGTGGGGTGGGGAGCAAGGGGGGAGAGCATGGATGTATGGCACAGCTGTTGTCCCTGCAGGCCACCCAGATGTGTTCAGTGGGCACCCCCAGGATGTCAGTGCAAGGCAGGGGGGCTATGGGAAGCAAACCTGGGCTTCTAGGGGCAGGGAGGGGGGTCCCAGCCCTCTTTGAAGCCCCCATAAAAGCATCCGGCATAAAGGGAGGAGAAAGTCAAAGGAACAAAGAAACCAGCTAATCCCAGCATGAGCAAACAGACCCGTTTGCTCAGGGTCCAGATGGCCCCAGGGCCAGGGAAAGGAGCACAGCAGGACTCTGGGGGTGCCAGGCAGTGAGGGACCATCTACCTATGCTGGTACCCTCCCCAAGCATGGACAGCACCCAGGAGCTGGGTGCCCCTTATCCTCTCCAGACCTGTTTTTATATTTCTAAATTGCCAATAAACATCCATGAACAAATACTGCTCTCCACTCTCTCTGCACCCTGCACTGCTCCCCAGAAGTCTGTCCCAGGAAAACACTGTGGTGCTTGCAGGGGTACCTTTGCAGGGGTGCCACAGATTGAGGGGGTGAAGGCTGGAAGGGCTTCCCCAATGACCAACAGGCCACACATTGCTCATTACACAAAGCCCTAGGTGCTGCCCAGAGGATGCCCATCAGCAAATGTTCTAGCCACTGCCTTATGCCAGTGGCCCCACAGGCATCTGGGGTGATTCTGCTGTGCCTCTTTCCCTATGCTACTACTCAGCCCACCTCCCCACCCTGATAGGGGAGTGCTGGGAGGGTACCTTGCCCCACTCTCTCCATCATGCAGGGCAGTGAAGGGGTTAATGCCAGGCGGCCGAGCCGCAGGTGGGCGCAAGAATGAAATTCCTTCTCGCTGTCCTGCGAAGTCTGGGCACAAATATTTGCCTGCATGTCCGGTGGGGAGGGGGGAGACCACCATCACTCTGGGAGTTAGCTAATCCCCATGCCAAATACAGCCCCCCCCCCCCCCCATGCCCCATGTGCCCCCTGCTGTCCTCCTGCCGGGGTCACCCTGCAAGGCCTTTGAGCAGGGGACATTTGAGGCCAAGGGGACACCAGCATCTTTGGGAGCTCCTGTGAGAAGGACCTCTATGGAGTTGACAGGGTGCTGGAAGTGGGCATGGTGCCCCAAGACAGGGCCAGGATCTGCTTGTCATGGTGGACAAGGCTACTCTGGGGTCTCTGTTCTTGTCCCTGAGCTGTGCCCGCTGCATCGGGCTGGGATGAATAGCCTCAGCCATCCTGCCATGTGAGCAACGTAATAAACTCCATGTGTTTGCAAACAGAAAACAGGCACATCCCTCCCTCACATCAAGTGGCTCCCCCAGGCTGCATCCCCCTTCCCATACCTGGCACCCCCAAAACCCCCTCCATATTCAGACCCCCTAGCCTTCATCTGGGGTAGCTCAACCCTGCAAGCCACCTACCAGTTGTGCAAATATTGCTGGAACGGCTGTAATCCCCATGTCCAACTTGAATTATGAGATATTTCCACCCATTACGACAGCCCCACCCCCACCCCCCCCCCACCCCTCCGCGTG